>JAXIUT010017329.1:0-20010 GCA_035586675.1 Eurytoma californica
AGCGCGCGCGAGAGAGAGAGAGAGAGAGAGAGAGAGAGAGAGAGAGAGAGAGAGAGAGAGAGAGAGAGAGAGAGAGAAATAGAAAGAGAGGAAAAAAGGGTGAGGGCTGAGCAAGACAGCGGTCCCTTGACGGCCTCGCCTATTGTTTCGCGCGCTCGCTATCGCCTCCGGGAGGACGGGGGAGCGGCTGGTTTTTATGGTCGCGCGATATCGCCCACCCACACCAGCCGCCTGAATATGCGAGCGCGAATAACAACACACCGGCTATGCCCGGGATTTACGCGACGTCGTACGAGATAAGCCCGAGGAGTCTACCCTCCCCCTCCTTCAGTCCGGTCGACTAATGAAGACCGCTAGGTGCGCGCTGCTCGGACGATGCATCGGGCTTTTGACTTACGATCCCTTCGTGGCTATCTTATCGTCGACAAAGTTCGACTCGCTTTTTGCGAGCCCCCGTCCGCGATCGCCTTTATCGGGCTGCTCCTTCGGCTCAGGTTACATTGTTTTTACTAGACAAGGGGTTTTGTTTTATACGCCATAAAGATTGTAATCCATGTTCCGTGCGTAATCGTTTGTCTACTTTCTGCTCAGTTTATAGTTTTTACAATATATTCGCAAAGAAAAATACAAAGTATTGAGATAAAATTCTTTGAAAGAAATATTCTAATTTCAATAAATAGTTGAATTGAATTGAATTAATATCATTTTTAAGGTATAAAATTAATTTAATTACACGAAAGTCATAGTATTAAGCTAAAATCACAAACAAATTCTCTTTGTAAAATTCATTGAGGAGAATTTCAGTTAATAAATATTATCACTTAATGAGAGACTCAAATAGACATTGGCTAGTAACAAAAATCGTGTTTACGCAATAGAAATACATAAAACTTTTTTTTTAAATGTAACAGTAATTTTCACTTCATATTTAGAGCAATACCGTGATTTTTAACTGCTAGTTCAGTGAAAATTGAAGTCATTTTTTGAACAGTAAAATTTTCACTGAATGGATCGTCGAGAGTAATTTCTTGAAACGCATGTAATTCTTTCTCAGTGCATATAAATAGAAGGATCAATTGTTATGCGCTATAGGCCTTGAAGAATCATCTATAGGCCTATACCTCCACCATTTTGTAATCGACACCGCCATATCGAGCTCAACCCTTGCGCAACTTCTTTCACCCTTTCGCTTTCAGTCGGCCCCTCGCTGTCACAGCACTCGCATTCGGGCGTCAATCCTTTGGCCCCTGATTGGCTGGCATCATCCGGCCAACCCTTCTGCGCGCGATTGATTTTTCCCGACGCGGAGAAAGAGGCGTTCGATGATTTTGATTGTGCGCAATGGCAGGCGATGCAGTCGACTTCTTTTTTCGTCGAGGGGGTGGGCGGTTGTTGTGATCGCTGCCTGATGGGTCCTTTTGTTTTTTTTTTCCATAAATAGAGCCCATTCATCGGCTTTTGTCCGAGTTAATGGAAGTAACGATATGCCTCGTGACAAGGCAATGGAGTGTTTTGTGCGCACCTTAAATTGCAGTCTATTCGATTGTTAATATAATTATGTAGAGAGAAAAAAATATATATTATTATTCCTTTTATTATACGTACACTGACACTTGCACAAAGAGAAAAAAATCATTGGACAAATGATGTTTAAAATATTAGGTTGCATTAGCGCAGTGTAAAATATTTTCGTGATAAATCGTGAAAAAAAAAATTGATTTTTCAAGCGATATACAGCCTTGTCCGAGCCGCAAATCGAATCCACAACGCAACCTAAAACAAGCCGTGGGCCATTTGTCATCGCTCGATATCGCGCATCGTTTTTCTCGAAAAACCGAGGAAAAAAGCGATTTATAACATTTCGTGCGTGGCGCTGTACGTCCACGCGCCGCGGGGTACCTCCCCCCTCCCCCTCCGTATAAAACCCGCTGCTCCCGTAAAAGAGGTTCAACGCATCTCCGCGCGCGCGCGGGCTAAAAAAAGAAATCCGACGAAGGATTCGTTACGCGCCGACTCACGAATTTTCGGGAAAAAAGCAAGCGAAAAAAAAGCGACGAGAGAGAGAGACAGAGGCGCGAGCGAGGAAACGGAAGAGTCGCGCTCGCATCTGCGTTCGGGAAAAAAGGTGCTAGCGCGCCAGTCAACCCCCTTCCTCTCTCTCCGGCTCCCCTTTCGTGCGGTTTTTCATTTTTTTCTGGAAAAAAAGCGAGAGCGTGACGCAGGGGGGGTGTGCGCGCGCGTGCGCCCTGCCCTAATTGTGCGGGGCACGCGATCGGGGGCCTTGGAAATCCTTTAACCGGTGGAAAAAGAGGTGAGTGTGCCGGGGCGTTTGGGGTGACGACGGGAGCTGGAGTGGAAAAGGGGTCGGTTGCGCGCGCGGGGCGACGCCATTTCTCGAGAGGCGCGTACGTTTGTGCCTGCTCGATGATGATGATCGGGGCGGCGTGGATTATTGATTGCTTTTTTATTTTGCCGACGATGGGATTTAATTCACTGGCTTCTGTTGACAGTTTTCAACGCAAACATTTCGTTCATTGTTTACTTGCAAATACTTTAAGCTTCTTACTTTATTTTCTTTTTTATTTATTCTGCGATTGAACAGAAGGGGTGTAGGTAGGAATTGAAATTATATTTGAAGATCACTTATTGGTATAATTTAAGGGATTTTTCTTTAATTTAGTAGTGCATTGCGAACAATTACTTGATAATTAATTACTGAATATTTCAAATGAGCTAGAAAAGTTTTAAATTCTTATATTTCATGACAAAAGACGAAATAAATTACTGAAAGTAGGGCGAGTCACTAACTGCAGACCATCACGTGTTTCTTGATTTTTGTGGTATGTGGCCGAGCACTAGATGTACAATGTGATTAATACAGTTGAACTGTACTTCATAGTTATATATTATTGAAGGAAATTAATACATCGAATTGTTTGCTCTAAAAATTTGTTGCCTTTATAAAGTATACTCTTTGAAGATTTTTTAAAAACTAATCTGATAATTAAAGCTAATAATGCACCCTTTTATAGTATAAATCCCAAAGATTTAAATTATGAGCCCAAATTACAAAATTTTGTGATTTTGGTTTATATTGGTAATTTGATGATAAAATGAATAGTTGGAATAAAATTGTCCCACAGCAATTATTTATAAATCGCAAATATTATGGTACTTTTTATTAAATGTTTATCAAAATCGACTGCTTTTCATATAAAATTATATTGTAATTGTCGTAAAACGTGTGATTTTAAGGACAATTTTCTTTCTGCTCCCAAAAAGTGAAAAACTACTCGTTTCGAGTGAAAACTAAGCTAATGAAACTTAGACAAACTCAGTTTTTTTTATGAAAAAGAATGATTTTCTTCATTTTTTACTCATCTAAATTATGAGAATCAACATAGTTATTGCTTGAATTTTTAAAACTCTTAAAATATGAATTATTAAAGTAATCATCTAAAAATATTAATGAAATCTCCAATGCAATCATTAACAAATCTTTATTTATTATGTCAGTAGTAATAATGACTAAAAACAGATCAAATCTTTCCAAGAACATACAACACAACACACACAATTACAAATTGTAGGCACACGCAGTCCCGGTCACAAAAAAAGCCAAAAGCATATATCCAGGTGTGTAAGAACCCCGCAGATAAAAGTGTACCGCCGAGCAAAGAAACCTACCCCGAGTTCAGGGCGACAAAGAGGAATATTTTTACGAGGCTCTCTCTCTCCGCTCGGCCGAAGGAGCCGAAGCCCCGCGTCCTCGGAAGAATGCCGCGGGTTAATGGCGACGCGCGCGGGTCGTTAATCCGCGGCCCAATATTCCGATGGCCGATCGAGCCACCCCGTGGCGCACGAATTTTTATGCCTCGTAAAATCGAGAATTCTTCCGGGACCATTATGTCTCCCTCCCGACCAAAGCCTTTTTCACTGCGCGCGATATACGCACAGATGTCCCTGATCCGCGCGCGTGGACGCGAGGAAATTTTCGGAAAAGCGGCCCTTCGGAAAAGGGGGAGCGACTTCTTTCAAGATTTTGGCTGGCGCTCGAGGTGTAAAATTTAATCGAGCGTCGATTAATGTGCGGCGGAGGTATTAGCACCGGGGTTTGTAAGACCGAGGTAAATAGCGAGTGAGATCGTACGTTTGCTTTTTCGGCGATATTCATAAAATTTATGTACAGTGAATGCATTGTACAAAAAAGTATTGGGCTGTAGAAGGGAACAAATTGTTAATAGTAAAAAATGAAATGAATTGCATAACAAAATGAACTGTACTTAAATTTAAGTAGTTTTCTGATTTTTTTTCTTATAATTGTAAATTGTATCACGTCTTGTAGGGTTTTTTTTAATACGAATTATAAAGGTATTTAAATTTCTTATATAATTGGGGTTGAACGTGATTTCTTTTTCGTTTTAAGCAAGTCTTTTTCATGAACAATTAAATAACGTTATAAAAGTAAACTTCCCTTTCTTATCAACCAATTTATAAGTATTTAATAAAATCAGAATTGCACGTGAATTAATTTATCTGAATTAATAAAAAATTTACAGTCGAAATCCATTAAATTATTGTTTCTCTTTCTAAATTTACAACTTAATAATTATATGTAAATTTTCCCATATAATCATATTCAATTTATTTAAATATTTAAACAACTACTAGTTACTATATAACCAATTTTGTGATTTTTCGATTGGGTCCCTCGCTTTAACAAAGAATACAGTCATTTCTAATTCAACACTTTCCTCCGCGTATATTCCGTAAAAGTGCCTATTGCTTTAATCACACGACACCTCTATTCACGAATGTTAATACAAAAGGTGATAAATAAGCATCCCTAATCACGAAAGCGCTGCTCGAACAATGAGGCTTTCCGAGCGCGTAAAGTATCTCCCCCGACGTTAATTCCCCGTCGACGCACGTCGCGTCCGCCTCGTGAAAAGCGTGAATTTTGACGCGTGAAAAGCGCGGCGCTCTGGCTTCCGCCGATAAGGCATCTCACCTGCACCGGCCGAATACTTTACGAGCTCGTCGATGCGAGCTCGTAACTCAGGACGAATTCGGGATTCCGCGGAGGAGCCGGGAGGCACACACACACACCGGAAAGAGCCCGGGCTGCATCGAGGATCTACGAGCTCGCGGTGGTGGTTCCCAAGATCGCGTCGGCGATTAGCGGGTAACGGATGGCCCGATCGGCCGCGCCGACCTGTTAAGGTATTTACGGCGCGTGTGGCGCGAGGCCCTCTCGCCTATATGCCTCTATCGTGACACTCCCGGGGAACGAGGAAGTAGCGCGCACGAGGTGTCGAGGCGCGCTCAGAATTTGTCAGCTTCTTATGTGGCTTCTTTAAGGTTGTAGCGATGAATTAGTCAGGGACGTCCTTTCTCTTTCTTTTCGGTTAATCCGGGAACTTAGGTAACTCGCTAAATCAAGAGGCGATTAAGCTTATTCTTTTAAACACGTTTGTAACAAAAGTTTTTTTAAAGAATTTTTAGATTTTATAAATTCCGAGCAAGTTATTTCGTCAGTTAATTGAATTACCTTGTAGATATTGAATTAAAAATGTCTCAATTAAATTTATGAAGACCTTTGGTACGTTAGAGAAAAGTAATTGATAATAGTAAATTATTAAAAAACTATAATAAAGAAATTTTTTGTTTCTGGAAAGTAAGAAGCAACAGTCTTTCACAAAATTTTCTGAAAGTCATTAATTAAAAAGTTATTTATTGATAGAGTTGTTAATTGTGTGAAGATTTTGCAAATTCCTTTCTAAGTTTTCCAAATTTTTTCAAAAGAGTTTATATTGAAAAAACAATTAACTCGTTAATTATGTCTTACCTTAAATTATCAATTACTTTTGTTTAACATTCCAAAATGAATGAATTTTTTTCAATAACTAAAGTGTATTTTCTTGTTGAAGTTTTTATTAACGCTTTAGAATTGTTGAATTATTATATGACAGTTTTTAAATGTTATTAAAAAAAGTGCTGATCATTTTTTAGCAATGAGTTGATAGAGTACAACAGTCTATATAAATAACTTTTCATTTTTCTTATAGAGGATTACAATTATTTTCTAGATTCTGGCACTTCTAGAAAATACAATTACAAAATTTTATTAAAAATTGTAAAAAACGTTAAACATCCTTCGCCCACCTATTTGATAGGTTTGTGAATGATCAAAATCACCGTAATACTGATGAAGAGCACGAGGGCAGGTGTTTGAACCGGGTACTGCTCAACAAATTAAGTGAAAACTAAACCATCGTAAATATATTTTGACCGTAGGTCCCCCGACCATTCATCTCCCGCTTCTATCTTTTCATAAGAACGACAACGACGAAAATAATGAAAAAAAAGCGCGAGCGCGTGGCCCTCGAAAAAGAAGGAGAAGAAAAAAAAAGACGGCCGATCAAGACGAGGGTGAAAAGCCGATTGAATGAGATTTTATCCTTTATATCCCGCGCGCTCGCCGGGCGTCGGACGCACCTTTTTTTTCTCGAGCGCGCGCACGCGCCGGAATTAGTTACTCGCGCGCGCGTCGCCGCCGCTGCAGCTTGCACCTGAGACACCTTTTTTTCGCGCTCGCTCGTGCGTTAATATCTTCGATCCGGAGGAGGCCCGCGCGAGCCGGGCGATTCGTGACTCGGGGATATTCCTTTCGCCGATGCTTCTTCTTCTTTGCGACTTCAATCGATCAAGAAACGCCGAGCTCTAGGAATATGTTTCCATTTTTCACTTTTTTCTGCCCTTTTTTTCTGGCTATTCATTTTTGGCCTTCGCCCCTTTTTTTCACCGCTTCCGAGGGTTAAGCGGTCAGTTAATGAGTTTTGGCATTTTCTGAGTTTTCCTTTTTACGGTTTGAAATTTTTATATATGTAATGTAATAATTTTTTATTTACTTTTTTTTATTATTTAGTCTCACTAAACCTCTTCCAGTGAAAATTTGAATAACTTCAAAAAAGTTACGCACTTATCAATAAGTGAAAATTCACTATTTGTCAATGATAAGTGTGTAACTGTTTTGAAATTAGTGATATTTTAACTGAAAAAAACTTAGATTTATTTCATTCCTTCGGTACAGAAATGGACTTTAAATGAGGAAACGTCACATCATATCCTTTTATCACGTTATTGTAAAATCTACACATTTAATTTAATTTATTTAATTAACATTTTATTTAATTTATGTTTATTCATTAAATATTAAGGTTTGAATCATTTACTCATTTAATAATTTAATTTTACTTATTTAACTTGAAAAGGATTGCAATGCCCTATAGTGCATACAGATAAACATTATACATCCTCTCTCGTATTTTATTGCATTTTCTTAAGTATATCTTATTTTATATTATTTAAATTATACATCTCTCGTGATCCCTTTGAAAAACTGCACTTATCACAAGATTGTTCAGAAGATTTAGCTATCAAATACACGTATTTTACATTTTCACATATTGCTTATCTTCGAATTAATATCGAAGTAGTAATCATTTGTTACTAAATTTACGATCTACTCAAAAAACGAGAGAAGAGTCGCGCGCGTCTATTAAAATACTCCAAGTTCCTTAAAATACGTAAGATTAGTAATTTTTTTAAAATCCCCGAAAGTGTCTGGAAATATTACATCGATTCCACAACAAACGGGGAAACAGTGAGGCGCGCGCGTATCCACTTTCAGGCATCGCAGGCATCAAAGCTCGTCACGCGAGCGCTCGACAATGGGCCGTTCGAAAACACTCGGCCGTCCCCGGGTTCCTCCACGAAAATAGAAAGTCGGGAAAAATCATCGCAACCCTCGCCCGCGCGGCAAAAAAGCGAGACAATTATTTTAAGCGGCCCGCGCGCAGAGAGAAAAAACACACCGCCCGCCCGTCGACGAAAATCCTGAAAGTAGGAGACGAGGTAAGCCGGGGGTAGAAAGGCGCGCGTCGTCGCGGGGAACAATTTGTTGCGGCCGCGTGTCGACGAGCGAACGAGTAACTCGAGAACAAGCGTCGCCGCTTTTTTTTTTATGCGTCCCGCTTTACGGGGGTTGAGCGCGCGCGCCTCGCGTCTGTGTGTGTGTACACTATTTGGTCGGCGAGGCGAGCGCAGACGGCTCGCTTTCGCTGTTTTTCCAATATTTCGGAGGGGCCGATGCCTGCTGGGCCTCGCGTAAATGGAATTAAAAATTTTTCGATTGCTCGACGGTACTGTTGACTCTGGCTGTTTGCTTTTTTCATTGTCACTCTTTTTGCGGATTCTTTACATTTCGTCCAGTGTAAATTTCACTGTTTTATCGCGATAAAAGTTCTACTCTTTTGAAATTAGTGAATGTTTTACTGTTTTGTAGATTTAGACACTGCAGTAAGTGCTATTTATTATAATTACTTTTATAATATACAAGCGGAAAAAATCATTTGATTCGAATTAAATTCTTCACTACTACTCCTCATATTCAATTACTGTCATCAAAGCAAAAAATCACAAAAGTTTCTAAATCTTGTTGAAATTTATAATAAAGATATAAATTTAAAAGGATGAAAAGAAAGAAAATTTTGTCATCTATTAAACTGCACTAATTCTGCAAAACTAATCCAAGAATTTTTGTTCATTTATGACTGATTATTTATTTTATTTTGACAATTATTATTATATTATTGAACACCAAGTTTTTTAATTATTTGTCAAAATAATACTAATAATTATCCAAATAACAAGAAATAATAACGCAGAAATTAAGAAATTTAATTATTTCGTAAACAGCCACTTTTGAATTTTCGTTATTTTCACCCTTTTAAATTTTAATGTTTCTATTCACTTCTTGAACATAACTTTCAAAACATTTTTCAAAAGCCTTTTGTGTCTACAAGTATAATATCTATAAACGTGTTCCATTTTCAAGAAAGATTAATTACGTTAAAGTAACGCTCCTAACCCTTAAAATTGCCCGAAATGAAAACTTATCAATTAATCGAAAGAAACGAGGATGAAGTTCAAAAAAAAAAAGAAGAATACAACAGCATCATTCAGTTAACGTGGAAGCTCATTTTCTCCGAAATTTTTCCGTGCGGAGCCATCAAAAACCCGAAAATACGTTCGAATCGCACCTATGGCCCATAACTCCTCGAGGCCGTGCCTCTCGCTCCTCTCGCATTATACACGCTCGCCGCGGCAGATGCTCGCGCTTTTGTGGCATTCTCTTCACCTTTTTTTTCTCTCTCTCTCCTCGTTGCGGCTCGACGTAAAAAAGGGGAGAAAAGCGGAAAGCTCGCGCGCCTCTGCGGCTCCAAAAATACTATACGGGAGCGACGCGCGCCACGCCCGCGTAAACGCGACTAATTATCGTGATTAGGCGAGCCACGCGGCGACACGCCTTTGATAGGGAGTCGCGCGTCAACCTCGACGCTTTTAATCTCCTGACGGCGTCGAGGTGCAAACGAGTACTTCGTCGCTGACGAGAGTTAATTTTGTTGCTCGGCAATTTCTTCTTTTTGGATTCTTGACGAGTGGGCTAAATTGGATTTTTAACTTTGAAGGTGGTTACATAGTTTTTTTTATAGATGCTTTAAACGTTGGTCTGGATTTTTTCAATAATAAGGAGTCTAATTATCGTATTGCTTTTATAAATTGATGCCGATTGAGTAGAATAAAAAGTAATTTTTAATAAACACTCTTCCTTAGAATTATCTCCACGAAATACTTTTTTTGGTAATAATGTGCTCCTGTAAATAAGTAATCTACTTTGTAGGTACTATGATTGTTAATTTATTTTCTAAAATTATAAGTGAATTACCAAAGTTTTCAACAATTCCTCTTTTTCCTATTTAGTAGCCAATCTAAAACTTGTAAAATTGCAGTTTTCACTTGCAACGACTTCACTTTCCATTTTGCAAAAAATAATAAAAAAAATTGAGTTGAGTTGGGAGATTTTTTTATTATATTTCTACAGACAGCGCCAAAACTGTACGACATATGTTTACATAATTTGATGACCAGTCCCTTTTTTTTTGTCCGTCATAAATACTGTTTTTTCAATGATGCAATATTTTAGGATTAGTCAAGCCTCCCTTTTTTGCAATTTCTAGTAAAGGATGCTTAGTTTCGACTTCACAAAAACGTCTTTTTTCTGTAGCACGCTGAAATGTCACGTTCTTAATGGCCAGATGTAACTAATTCTATTCAGAAAGATTATTGTTAGAAAAATTACAATCTGCTCAGAAATCGAATGAAGGAAGTAACTTTTTTTATTAAAATGTTTGCATCTTTTTTATTAGTCTATTGCATTCTTAAGATATGCACGATTTTGTTTCTGAACAAGTTCTACCTACAAGTTGAACATATTTTTTTTAAATTTGGACTAACAGATGATGATCAGTTGATCTGCCTTGCCTGACCGCTTCAGACGCAATGCAGGGTCAACGGCGGCGCCTTTTTTCTCGGATGCACAAGGCGAATAGGGGAGGAGAAAAAACAAGCGCGAGGTCAGACCTGGCGCTGGACTCGTGCTCAGCACGCGTCGATGACGAGGAGCCCAGCTACCGCTTCTGCTCTCGCTTTTTTCAGACACGCCCCCCATTGAATTGCTTTTTTGGGCATCTCGATCTCAAGGGTCGAGGGCATGCAGGCACGGTTTTAGGAGGTAGCTATATTTTTGTTTATTGTGAAAATAATGATTTTATTCAAGTGGTTTTTTTACAAGACTATTTTCGTGTTAGGTATACCTATTGTTATATTTAATCTAGTATTCTATTTAATACAGTTAAATTTAACCTGTTTAATTAGTTCGGTGTTTACTTTTTATTTTATTTACTAATATGCTGATAAAAAGTAAAAGTTACCATGTATTTTCGGTATCAGTTTTTGTTTTCTTGATTCATCGACTTGTATTCTGAAATTTGCATTAAACCGCGAATAAAAGTTTCGAAAAGTTTCTATTGGGGGATCACAATTTTCTATCTGTTTTTTTTTTGCAACTTTCGCATTAACTTATCAAAATCATAATTTTCGTATAGATAGCGAAGATTATTTCAACATTTCCATTTTTGTTTTGTTACCGAAACACAAAGTTTGCATAGTAAACTCCGAGCAATTTTTATTTTTCGAGAAATATTTTTCGTTCTGGAACTGCACGTCCGAAATTTAAAAAATTCATGGCGCGCATTGCGGTCGAAAATTTTCTGACCACCGATAAAGTTTGTTTTTTGGCTTCTATATATTCTATTGATAATATAACTTGCAGATTGTTTATGCACAATCATTACGAGCTAAAACGATATGGGAATAAAAAAATCGAACATTTCTAAAATGCGGAAGAAAAGTAAAACTATATTTTTGCAATATTTTCACGAAAATCGTTAAATAACGCAATAAAAAAAATTTAATCTATTACAGGCGGGGAGGGAAAAAAGGCGACGTTATAGAAAAAAAAGATTATTAAGACCATAAGAAAAATCCGAAACTGCTACACTCCCCGCGCCATATCAATTTGATAAATAGTGCATGGAGAGCTGCCTGCCGCAAATACCCGGCCGCGCGTATAAAATTCTCATTTTCACAGAGAAACGATTAAATGCGGCCTGCGCCCCCACGGCGATATTAATCGCAAGGTCTACGCGCGATCGGCCCCGAGAAAAATGACCCCCGACTCCCGGGGAATCTCCATTGAGCTGGGCGCGCGAGCCAACCGGGATCTCCATGTCGAAGTGTTAACGGGCTCCCCGAGCCCCTTACCCACGAAATCTCTGCACTGCGTGCGCGCACCCTCGGGGCGACGAAAAAAAAAGTTGCGCGCCTCGCCATTGGCCGGCCGCTCAAAAATGGAGAAGGCAATTTTCGGGGGAGTCCGCGGCGGAATGTGGAAATTCGATTTTTTGTTCAATTATAAATTTTATTTTGACGTTATTGAAGTTAATGGTTTGTTATTATGGCGTGGCGTTACGTGCGATTAACTATGAATGATTTCTGCCGTTGGCAATTGAAATATTGCAAAATATTTTTTTTTAATGGCAGCTCGTAAATAAGTGTAATAAAGCTCGAGCTTTAAAATTAATGTACTGTAAATGGAGTTTTCGAGGGTTTAGTATGTGCTATTTAATTTAATTGTATTCTATACGCTTTTAATATTATTTTTATCTCTAAAAATATTAACCATAAATTAGCCAGAATTATTATACACATACTGGTCAACTTATGGTTAATTTTTTAACAGACTGATGTAATGTAATTACGGTAAAAGAAAGAGGTAGGTGTATAACAGCTAACCGCTGAAAGAAAATTGCAACGATGTACAATAATTAATGTAACTCATCGCTTATGCGCCCTTCAATGCTCATTTCACGCGATCAAAAGGAGTCAGCTGGCGGCACAATAAAAATGCACGCGCACTGTCGCGTATACGAAATTAGACGCATGGATTTATCATCGTCACGCGCATTTTCGCCGCCTGCGCCGTTCTTTTTGCGGTCGATTGCGTTATTTTTACTCCCCCGGTGCTTCGGCCTTCCCTTCTTTTTTCTCTTCGCGATTATACGCCGCAGTGCAAATGTCGGGCAGAATGCGGTAAACAATGCGCTCATTCTTGTTCATTTATTAATCCACTGCGGTTTTCGACAGTTTTTTTGCGTACCATCCAACATCGATGAGCGAAAGTTTAAACGATTCTTCGTCATGATTATCCTTGCCTTTTCCATTTTACAAAAAAATAAAAAAGAAAATAATTAATATATGCAACTCCGTGCGTAAAGTGCACATTTACGCACGCAAGTAAATGAACACTTTACGCCGCGTTGCACAAAATAGGGTTCGACACTCGTGCTAAAAATGATTCTCGGAGAATCAACATTTACGCACTTGTATCGAAAATAACTATTAATTCTTTTAATTTTGATGACGTCGAAATAAAACATTCCTGTAAATTTTACTCGAGTATGCTTCACAGTACACAATCATATTTCAAATCAACAAAATAAATTGGAAAAATTAACGCACACTGACGCATTGGTCTGTACATGTGCACACGCGAGTAATCATTTCGCATTCTTTCAAATATTTAAATACACTCCTCCAAATTCTCTATTGACACCTAAGAACATATCCAATTTCAAAGATAGCCCAACGCCTCCTCATCGGCCGCAACTTTGCGTAAAATTATCAATTCATAAGCAAACGCACAAGCCCCGAGAGCCATCCTCTCGCCTTGAAGCATCCTCGACCTGAAATCCCCGACGCAAACAAAAACTAATCCGTGGAAAAGCCGCGACGCTGGGCACACTCGCCGGGCAATATCCGATCTGCGCACAAATATTTACGGCGGTCTCTCGTGCCGGAACCAGGCGCCTCTCGCCTTTCGCGCGCGCATGCACACACAGTCGCGCGAAAATCCCCCGAACAAACGGGAAAAATCAAAAAAATTCTCCACGCGCGCCAGCGTAAATAGGCGCGCCCGCATCAAAGGGGCCCCGCGGGGCCCGAGGCGACAACAAAAAGAGTTGACACAACACCGGGGGGACAGGTCGGCCGCATTATGCACCGGCGCGGCACCTTTTCACCGGGCCGGACGAGTTGACGTCTCGCGTCCAGTTCGGGCCGCTGCTATTTGTCGCGGAGCCGAGGGATTATCGCGAAATTGCGGAGGCGTGTGAAAGGCGCGCCTTTGATGCCCCGCCGACCGGCAGATATTAGAAGATGCTTAGAAGCCGAGCGGCTGGTGGTTTTGTGGCTGAGGCGCGGTAGGTGCGTTTTTACAAATGCGAACGATCTGACGGCTCCGCGCTGCCCCGTGGAAGAGTAATGTTGGTTTCACGATATTTTAAAAGCGCTTGTTTCATTTATTTTGGCTAGTGCTGATGACAGTGTAATTTATTATTGATGGAGAAAGATATTCTGTAAAATAGTACTGCTTTAGTTATTAATTGCACTTTAATTATAATTATTAATTAGGATTTTTTTAAAATTCTTTATAATAATCTTTCTCTTGTGTGCACGAAAGGGGAAAAAGAAAAATTCACAATTTTTTTAAATACCTTATCTTTAGTCAGTTGTATTTCGTACAATTTATTTAATTATTGAAGTTTTGGTTTTAAACTCAGTTTTTTTTAACATTTGAATAGTTTCATGTAAAACTAGACCCTGGTAAAAAATTAACCTTAAGTTGGCCAGAACTGGTTAATTTTCTACCCGGGAAACTGCAGAAATATTTGATAAATTTCCATTTTGCAAGAAACTATCGTTTTTCCAATAATGCGTCAGGTTGCAAAATTACAATACTATATAGGAAAATGGACAAAGACTGACGTTGAGTTGAAAAATTACCATCATGTCTATTAAAATTTACAGTATTGCTTAGCATAATTTATTATAATTATAGAAAATTTTACTGGATAGGCTATTAATTTTTCAACTAAATATCAGTCTGTGGCTTCTTTCCTATACACTATTGTAATTGTTACTAGAATTTTTTCCCAGTGTATATTTTACGAAAAGAATTTATTTTCTACATGACTGTGCAAAGAGTAAATATACTCATTTATCTTAAGAAGTTGTAGGAGCGAAAAATTTATTGCTTCATTAAAAACTTTAGTAAATTTAAGTAGCAGTAGACACTTAGCAATCGTGAAAATTCACATTTTCCGAATGCTTGTATAATGCGCGTCGTTGACGACTCCCATTCACGAGCATAAACCACGTAATACACCTTTTCCTTTTAACTAAAAGAAAGAATGAAAAAAATCAGGGAGCCTATCTCGGGGAGTAAAAATACCCCGGTAAAAGGAGCCGAAAGCTTCGCCGACGTTTACGAGCTCCTCTCGCAGACGGATTATTATTATGCCCGCTGCTACGCTCGCGCAATCATAAACCCTTCGCCCTTCATCGCTCGCGCGCGCACTTTTCCATTCAGGAAGTGCGCGGGACTTCCTGCTACTGGCCTCCTCCGTCTCTCTCGAATAAATTTTATGCGCCAAGGGGCTGCGATGGTAAACTGCGCCTCGCGTGCCGATCGTGATGGGTATCACTTTCAATGGTTTTTTTTTTTAAATCTCTTTATGTTGTTTTTATTAGTTTGGTTATACAAAGGAGTAGGGTACTTTGTTTTCAGTCAAGAAGCTAACTCTCTTTCTTCCTTTTTTATGGGCAAAAATGGCATTTAAAAAAAGTTAAATGAAAATAATGTTTTCAGTGCTGACTCGCTCTCGAAATTTTTGAATTAAATATCTGAATATATTAGGCCTTTATAGGTATACTGAAATTTGGATGATAATTGCGTGGCGGAGATTTGATTTACTTTAAAAAAAAAGATTAGGTAGGAAACTTCTTTGTAAAAAATGTTAATTTGAAGTTTCTTTAAATTTTTTAATTAAAACTTTTCTTTATTTAAATATACTTCCCCTCTAAGGTTCAATAAGTGAAACTGTACTTAACCCTTAGCTGCCACACTGGGGCCAGGCTGACCCCAGCCGTATTCAAGTCCAATTTAAACTCCCGCTTTTTTCAAATAATTTTTGCACTAAACAATTTTTTATCAATGATGCTAAAAAATATTTTTCATAAAAACAACCATTCTATCATTTAAAATAAGTATTAACGAATATCATTTTTTTTTTATGATAACAATTCAATATTCGTTTTGCGATCAATTTTTTTAATGCTGGGGTACGGAGCGACCCCAGTGTGGCAGCTATGTTACTCGGCAGAAGTGTGGCAGCTAAGGGTTAAATAAGTGAACAGTAATCAGTGTAAGTACTTAAGGTGTCTTGAGCACCATACGTTTATCTAAACGCTGTTTTCTAAAGGATAAACTGTCCATAAAATTATTTGATTAAATAAATAAATAAAATTAGACGTTCCTTATAAATTAGTAATGGACATATGTTGTTTAAGAAAGAATATCTATTGAATTTTAAAATGTACACGAACAATCAGCAAAAACTTTAAGTTTTGCGAAGCATCCAGAAAGGATTAAACTAATCCTCAGACGAAGTTACAAAGTGAGAAAATTGAGAATGCAGAAAGAAAATAATTTACAGTCATATAGAAAAAAAGGGTTTTCCGCCCGTCTCACGAAAACTGACCGTTAACGCATTGGCCATCTCTCTCTATCTCTCACTCTCATCTAGATTTATGTACCTACGTAAAAAAGGGTCCAGCGGAAAAAAGGCTGGTCAATGAAGATAGTGACATGTATCTGAAAACTTTTCCTTGAGACTTTTTTTACCAGGACGGGAAACTGGTATTCATGTGAAACATAACACTTCGAACAATTTTTGCTCTACACTGTTTTTCAATCTTTATATTTTGTTGCCTGTTCGTTTATTTGTGGGTTTAATTACTTGTAACGCTGCTTTTGATCCATATAGCTATGCCTTGAAATATTTATTTTTCTGACAGTTATAATGCATTTCGATACAAGTGCAGATTAGTACATTTCAATGCAAGTGCGAGAAAGTGATTTTTAGCCTCATGTGAAGTTTGAAGTGGTCATACGACAATAAAATCATCTTGCTGGTATATCGATACACGTATTCGATATGATGTGTGCAAAGCATAATTTTACGTCGGCGAGTTTTAAAAAGACGAGCGCAAAATCGTAATTTGCCCGTGAAATATCGAAAAAAATATAAATTAATACGTTCCAGTGATTAATAAGTCCTAAAACATTATTAAGAAAACTATTACCTGTAAATAATTAAAAATAAATAAGAAATATAGAAATAGAAAAACCCAACTCTGGTAAAATAGTTTACAGCATAGAGCTCAGTGCAACGCGTGCCGATCATCCGAGAGTGAAAGTCGTGTAACAGCGAGGCCCTAAAGGCTGGACAGTTAGGTCGCCGGGGCCAGACAGTCGGGCGGGCCGGCCGCGCGGCGACCTCGTTGTTCCAGATGCACGCGCGCTAAAATGAAGAAGCGGGGGCATAAAGCCATAAACCGCATTTTAGCGTTTTTGCATGCGGCGCACGACCTTCGCCGCGGCGGCATGCAAATGCCCCCGTCGCCGTCGTAAAAGGCGGCCCTCCCACGTCTCTCGGCCCGCTAAAACGGTTAACTTTTTGACTCTCGGCCCTCGCCGGCCGGACTCTGCCCTTAAAAATATAAAACCCTAAACGCAGGAGAGTTGCGGGCCCCGCGAAGGGATGCCGCCCTCTCGGGTACGCCGAAAGATTTGTGATACACTTCGGCGCATTGTCCGGCGGGCGCGTGCTACGGATGCCAAGGCGTTTTTAGAGCACGACTTTTTCACCTTGCCGCGAGGGACGGTCGGGGCTGCCTTGGAATTTACGTTTTCTTGGGTAAATTTCTGAATGCCATTGTCTTAATTGCTACGGGATGGGCTTTTCACGAGTTTCCTGTTTCTGGAGTTATTAAATTTCGCGGAGCAAAGTTACAGCTGAAGCGAACAGTTTTTCGGTAAGAATTATGGTGTACTGACTTTAGAACATTTTGGAAACTATTACGAGCTATAGGGAACAGCCTCCTTTAAAACTTTTATAGCAATGTAATTTTTGAGACAATAAATTTTGCACTGGAAAAAATAAATAAATGAATAAGAACATTTAATACAAATTATTGGAAATGGGGAATATGCTTCAATATGAGCAAAATTACTAGAATTTTTGGAAAATTTACAGTTTTTTCGGTAAAACTCCACAATTAAATCAATTTTTCCAAAATTTACGGTAATATTTGATGGTTCAAGTCTGCCCCTCATCTCCAAAAGATTGCAGTAATTTTTCATACGTTTCTCTTTCCAGTGTAAGGAACTTTATGAAAACTTTAGTGTTTATTTTATTTACAGACATGTTTGGTTTAAATTTTGGATAGTTTAATACATTTAAAAAAGAAGAAAAACAAAGTCTTAGTTCAAATCTGTACAATTATTTTTCAATTTTATTATCGTTGAAACTTCTGATTTCATTTTTTATCAATAATTCAGCTTCTATAAATTTTACGTAAAAAGGTACTGATAGTAAGATTTGAGAATTTGTACTGTACAAAATTTTACTTTAAATGTACGAGTGTCAAAAATAACGTCAACAGTCAAAATAACATATTTTAGCAGATTATGAAGTTCGTGTTTGTTTATAATTTTTCGAGAAGATGTAATTAATTTAATTACTTCTACAATAAACTTTCAAATCAAATATTTTTCTATTTCTATTCACTTTATAAAAGACATGAAAAATAAAATTAACATTTTTCTATAAAAATAATCAACATAAGAAGTTACGTATTGAACTTAAACATTTTCATTCTTTTCACATTTTGGAATAAATAGAAACATTGCCTCACTAAATAATATGGACACATCAAACTTAAGACGGCTACTTAATGAATATATTAAGAATTTAAAAAATTGGAGCGGCTTACGATTTCCAAAGGTAATCCTGTTACAACCCACAAGTGGTCTAATAATTTTTTCTAGCAAATTTTTCTCCTTACACTAAATCCAATCCAACCCCAACCGTTTCCTCCTCGCAAAATCTCTTATAATCACACACTCAAACCAATTTAAATATGTACGCACAGACACCCGCGCCCATTTATTTACCTTCCGGATGAAAGCCGAGAAGCAGCCAATTAAGAAAACCCACGAAACTAGGGGAACATCCCGTTGCCCTATCGCCTCCTCACGGCAACCGTCCGAGCGCGCAATTCTCGCCGGTCTGTCAATCATCGCCGCCGAGCAGCATCGCCGGGATTGCGTGGGCGGCCGACGCAATATCGCGGACGCATCTTCCCCGTCACGTGTCGCGGCTTATCGCGCGGCCGCCCGGCCTCATTCATTTCCGCGCCCTTTTCTCTGCGTCATCCCCCGCGCTCGTCTTTTCAATATATAAATCTCGCGTGTCCCGGTGTGTATTCGCGCGCGGCGGGCCACCGGCGCTGACCCAAATATTTGTCCTGCGAAAAGGATGATGCTTTATTGAGGATGAGTTATTTATGGATTTCTTCGTGGCTTCTTCTTCCCTCTTTTTTTTCTCTTCCCTTTCATTCGGAGCGCAGTATTTCATTTGTTTGCTGCGGCGATCGCTAGAGACTCTCCTGTAAAAAAAATGTGTAGGTAAAAACGGTGTGGTCATTTATAGTGGGGTTATAAATTAAGTACAGAACAGATAACATTTTTTTATTATATAGATTATTATATATGTGAGTAATCTAAGGAATATACAGGATGTAGGGTAATCGATTAAAAATTCTAAAATTTAAATTTATAGGTATAAATACTTAGGGCATATTTTTTCGGTGTAAGCATTACTTCATAATAATTTTGTATTTATTTTGTTTTATTACATTTAAGTAGGGGAGAGCGGGGCATAGTAGGCCACCTCATTAAATATGTTTCATTTGCTATGAAACATATTTCTTAACAAGTCTCATTGAAAATAAAGCTATTTAAAAGAATATCATTATTAAATTGATGTATTACTATATATATCTGTTGTATATAGTAATACAGCAATGTAAAAGTTATATTCTTTCAAAATGCTTTATTTTCAGTGAGACTTGTTAATAAATGTTTTTCACAGCAAATGAAACATATTTAATGGGGTGACCCACTATGCCCCGAAGGTTCACATTGCCCCACGGCCCGCTATGTCCCGTTTTCCCCTATATAGTACTATAATTACACTTAAGTATATACCTAGTAGTTCTTGTAATATTCACTTAAATTAGGGGCTGTGAATAGAAACGGGAATCAAATACAAGCGCATAAATTTAAGGAATTTGTTTATACATTTATTACATTTTTATTCATAATACATGCATAATTTATTAAGAAAATATTCGTAGGTTTACTCTTACTATTTTTTTACCAGATATTTAATGTCTTCCTTGAATTTTTAGCATTAGCATATCTATATTAATTAAGTATTAGTACCCTGGTAGAAAATCCACCATAATAGATGATCGTGTCACTAAATGTTGACCATATTTTGTTACCATAATTTCTGGTAGAACATCCATTATAATAGATGATCGTGTCACCAACTAGTGACCATATTTTGTGACCATAAT
>JAXIUT010017407.1:0-19943 GCA_035586675.1 Eurytoma californica
TTGATCTTTTCGGACGAGACTACTAGTATAATTTACATCGAACTTCACTTACAGGTAAGTTCGTTTGATTACAAATTTTATGCGTAATGTAATCCGAGAAGTTTCCGTAATTCCATAAATTCAATAGCCTTCAATAAGTAATTGCGTTGCATAGGGTAATGATAAGAAATATTCAGTTTATGGTTCGTTAATTGAGTTATTCTATTCTTGAGTTGAGATACCATAAAATTATAACGAAAACTCTTACTTTTTAAATAAATCGGATATAAATATTCAAACAAAATCTTTTTGAACTTCACTTTTGAATTAAACCTGATGTATAAGAAGTAATTAAAATGAACGTGATGAGGACTGTGCTTTGTTACAATATTTTACTTTTTCAAATAATTAATAGTAAAGTCTGAGAGATAAAGGTTTGGATTTTTATATGACAAAAGTGCATTTAACAATGTTTCATAAAAAAATGTATCTTTATTCTAAAAAATCCGCATAAAAATGCATTCTGAATAGTGTAAACGCTTGATTAATATCTACTACTACAGCAGCAAAGTATCCTGAAGGTTATTGACACATTTTAAAACACAGACTGCGATTAATTAAATTTTATAAATACCATGTAAATTTGAAGGTGATGTTTCCTTTAATTACACCTTCAAAATGACGTTACGTATAAAGTCAGGAAAAGCGAGACTCAAATCGATGAAATCGAGTAACATTAGCCGGAAAGATAAACATCCGAAATCAGCTTTAGCGTATACGTACAGTACTGTACGAAATTGAAACATAAACGTTAGCAGGGAAATTGGAAACACAAGGAAATTTCTCGAATAACGTATGCAGCATATCTTCGCATGCGGATCTATACCCGCGATGTGCAACTCTTATTAGATTAGAAACGTGGATTCTCAGAGTTACACTTAACAATTTCATTAGGAGGAAAAAATTCCTTCGAATTTATTTATTTATTTAAAAAGAAAATATTTAATCTTAAATGAAAATTACGACACACAGTAGTAAAATTTGTAATTTTTTTTCCTGGTATTAATTTATTCATTTTGTTGACATTTTTTTATCACCCTTTGTTTTATTCAGTATAATGTGTAATCACACTTTCATACCAGTTCTAAGCTTCATAAATCTTTATAGAATTTCGTGCAAATTTCTTAAATGAAAAAATATCGGTATCTATATTTCAAGATTTTATCTGATAGAACTTTATAAATGAGATATGAGCAATTTTATCACGAAATGAAGTTACCTTGGTGAAAAATCATCGCGAAGTTCTATAAAAATATTTGAGCAACAAAGTATAGCAACAAAAGTTAAATAATTCAACGCTTCTTTCAAATCACTTGATTAAAAAGCGCAGCAATTACGATCCTTTTTAATAACTTTTCTCAATTTCTTTGCTCGAAAATAATTTTTATTCATTCAAGAAAACAAACTTATTGCGCTCCATTACGCGAACGTAATCGAAAGTCTGTTTGGAGCGTAGCTGATTCACACGAAGCTACGGGGCGGCATTTAATTAAGCGGCGCACTAGTGCACTTACGCCGACGCTAATTCTATGCGTCGCTTCGTACAATTAGTCGTACGAATGCGTTAGACGATAAGTGCTTTGACGGAATTCCTGAAACTCGCGTCTTTGCGAGGCGTACCGAAATACCTACTTTGCATCATTTTAGCACAACGCAAGTACAAACTCCTACTAAATCGATTAATTACGTTGAAAAATGCTTGAGAATCATTTTGAAACTTATTCATTTATTTCTTTTTTTACCATTTAGTCACGTAAATTATCAAGTTACGTCACGATTAATCGACCATCAACGTCCAATGCGGGTTATCCAATTATCAAACGTAACAACCCAATAAGTCAATTCTCAAATTAATTGCGCTAAAAATGAATAGCTCTCACCGTTACCTGAAATCCAACATTTCCCCAGAAACACTTGACGTTTCTTAATTGGCATAACCACCTATAAGAAAAGAAGCCAGTCTAAGTAACAAACTTACGTCATTTGCATACCTGCAATCGTCGGTTGTGCAACCCTCGACCCTCGGAAATACGATATTCCCTTGGCAAATCACGTCGCGCTACAGGAGTAAATGACGCGAGGGAGAAGTCGTCGTTATTCTTCTAGGGGAATCCCCGCAAGATGGGGGTTCGCGAGCTTTACAAGAGGAACAAAAAAAATTCGCGTAAGCGTCGCATTTAAATTGTCGTCGGCGCTCATCAGTCGCGGGACTCCGGCGCTCGTTCCGTAAAAGCCGCGCGATGCCCGGCGAAATTACGAGCGGCAAAAAGGACGGGAGCGGCGTAAAGCCGGTGCCGACGAGGACCGACTGTTCGTGTCCTTTTACGATCGACGACGTCGACATCTACAGGCAACAACAGGATTTTTCCGCGGGAAACAAATTAAGGCAATTTAAAAGACGATGCAGTTCCTTCTTCTCACGCTTCATGAAAAAAGGAGTAGAAGGGTGTTTATAGCTTTCAATTAAATTTTCTTTTAAATTGTAGATTTTATTGTTTCTAAGTTTTTGTTTTTTTTTTCTTTCTTTTTTGAAAAATGAATGATTTTGCTTTATTTATATAAAATTTATTAAAATAACATATTCATTTTTTATTTCTATTTTTCAATTATTTTCACGTTTACTTTTCACATATTTCAATAGGTTATTTTGTCCGAGTATAAAACGAAGTTTTTAATAAAAATAGCATATAACAAATTTTATAAAATTTGATAAACTCCTTTTTAAATTTATGAATAGAATATAAAATACTCAGAAAAAAAGTAAACGTAGACAATTTCAACTAATAATTCGCCAAGTTGACCAACTTGAAATACTTTGAGCGCCAAATAAAAAGTTTCCAGTATAACCATCGCAAAATAGCACCAGACATCCGGCAATAAATTCATCTTAATTATTCCAAGTGCAGCCCTCGAATCGGGAAATAATTGTTCCCGCGAAAAGGCTTCCTCCCCCGATAAAAGTAAAGGGCGCCGTTTATTTTTTCCCCGAGGCGCGTATCCCATCGCTCGGGCGTTTCCGCGAACGGGCACGGGCTGTTCCCATGCCCGCGGGATGCAAAGCGCCGGGAGAGGAAGAGGCGATCCGCTCGGAACCATTGACATTTTTCAGCGCGATCCGCGGCCTCGGGAAAGAGAGCCGAAGACGAGGCGGCCCCGATTCTCACGGGACCTCCGGCGCTTTTTGCGCCCTTCCTTTTTTTTCCTCCGCCGCGAGTTTGCCGGGAGATCGGCCGCGCTTTTTCCGGGCGCCGCGTCGATTCGAAGTCACGGGAGGAATGCCTTTTTTCCCTCTGCTTATGCGCTCCGCCGTGTCGCGATGTTTTAATCACGGAGTGGAGGCGATGGCGCTGTAAATTTCCCGATGAAAGCGCGCCGGGAGTAGATAAAGGCCTGGTTGCGTGAGACGTCAAATGCAAATGCGCCGGGAAGTATCGACAGCTGTATGCACCGAGATGTTATCCGATACCCGTGTCCGTCGAAAATTTTATTGCTCTTTCTCGCTGGCGATGCTGAATTTCTATGATAAATGCGTCGATAGTTGTTTTTAAATAAATATTAATCGAAATAATAAAATTTGATAAAAAAGATAAAAAATACAAAAGATACCGAAGAGTTTTGACAATAACTCGTTTAGTAACTATTTATTTAGGTATGGTGAAAAAAGAGAAATTAATTAATTGTTGAACTGTAATGTTCAGGATGCCCTATGAAGTACCAGAACTGTATTCTGGTACGACAATAAGTCTAAAAATACGAGTCGAAGAAAAAAATGTTCTGAACTAAAGATTCAGGATTTATATCTGACTATCTGACCTTATGAAGTATTCATGACATTGACCTTCAATGTTATTTCAATGTCCACTTTCTTTTCTCAAATACAAACTTATTTTTGACTTCTGATTTTGAAAGAATGGGAAATTTTTCTTTGACGCGTGTATCCATAAAATTGACATCACAAAAAACCGTATTTCCTACACATATCAATTTCACTTACGCTTCTGTAAAATCTCACTTATTGATATTTATTATACGCAACGGTATTCTAGGTAATAGCACACTTTTTATATTTTTTTTATCTTAACGATTTTATTACTCTACCCTCCACTCCCGATCCGCATTTTAAATATAGATGATTAAAAAAAAGCAGATTTATTAAAAACTTTTTAAAAAATGTTAATAAACAGATTTGAAATCTCGAAGGAGAAAAGAGGCTAAGTCGAGTTTCCGGCGTGTCGAGTAACTCGAAGTGGAAACTCCGCGGCACGTATCGGACCTTACGCTCGGCGAACTTTATTTACAGCCCGTGAAATGCATTCGCCGCTAAGGCCATTTTTCGGCTCGGAAGTTATCACGCCTGCCCCGGCGAGTCATGTTTCGCAGGCGCCGCCGCGCCGTAAGGTGCCATCCCCCGCGGGCGTCGATATTTTTGCCAAGCCGGGTAAGTAATTACTGCTCGGCCGTGCCGCCGAATTGGATCGTTCGTTCCGCGGGAATTCCGGCGGTCCATTTTTCACGATCGGCGGGCGTGACGCCCCGGGAGTTATTTTTAGAGCCTCGGATTTATTGTTGTCCCTCTCTCGTACATTTTTTTTTCTTAGCGACCAGGTCCTTCGTTCTTCTTCTATGTGGGTCGTAATTTTGTAATAAATATTTTTTAATCGGGGAGGTGCCACATTTTATTTTAATTTTGCTGGTGGTTGATACTTAATTTACTTTACTGGAATTTACTGAAATATCGAGTGACATTTTATGACGTGGCTTGATAGTAAAATATAGAGGTAAACGTTGTAGATCGTAATAGAAATGACAAGGTATCTTACACTTCACTAAATTAATTTCCAATATCATGAGAAAACGGCTTTTCAGGTATTACTTAGACTGCAAGATAACTTAATCTATTAGTCGCATCAGCGAATTCGATTTATTTAACAAATTTGAATCCTATATTCTCGAATCACTGAATTCACACGTTACCCGACGGTGGTATGTACATACTAAAGTATTAAATTCGTGTAAATACATTAAATTAATAATATTTATTTACGTATTTGTGTTTAATATATTGTACAAATTTAATGAATTTTTTTTCATTACTATCTCTCTAGATAATAATAAATGATAAGATAACCCTGGTAGAAAATTAACCATAATTAGCCAATTTATGGTTAATTTTCTACCAGAGAAGAATAGTGAATAGTGAACCTTTTTAAAAATATAAAAAAAAACATAAATTTTTTTGTTGGATAAAAATAACTTCTAAAAGCACAGATTGTATAAAAATTCGAATTTGAAAGAACAAGTGTATGCGAATACATTAAAAGCTACAAAAAATTTCCACAAATATTCACAACGATTCGAGTCAAGTATTCTTTCACTATTAAACATTCCAAGTGCCCGCCCAACGCCCAGCCGATAAATTCAATATTCCCTAAAGTCTGACTGGATAAATCCGCTCGTTAATTCTTCACTCTCCATGAACACGAGATGCCGAGCTTCGCTCTCGATCGAATCACTTACCCTCGAAAACCTCTTGAAAGTTTAAAGATCCTGGCGACCTCGCCTCAAAATTCCCGCGGCCGGGAAAAATTCGCCCGCCGCATCGATCGGACGGGCCGCGCCGGGCGCTCGATAACGAACTGTCTCTCCGTCGCGCGAATATAAGCGAACTCTCCCCGGGGCGAACTTTCGCCGGTTCTGGGAGGCGCGCGCGCGTACATTACCGCGACGGCGATCCCCTTATCGTCGCGGACCCGCTGATTTATTTGCCGCCAGCGCCGTGGATTCCCCGCGGAAGCGGTACACCCGTCGTGACTCGACCGCCCGCGAAAAAGTCGACGACGAGACGCGCGCTCGTGACAATCGGGCCCGATTTTTTTACCCGCGGCTGTTCCGCGTCGACTCTGATTAATCCGGCCACCGGATCGCGGAAAACGGGAATAACCCGCTTTTACTTGGCGCTGGATCGCGGAGTTTTCGGGAAATTGTAAGTTGGTGCCTTTAAAAAAAGATTCAACTGTATTTAAACAAGAATATCAATTAGTCGCTTTATATAATTAAATGTTAAAAATTTGACTGTTATTCAATTGTAAATTACGGCCTGTAATTGTACATTTTATTTATATATTTTAGAATGTAGACTTAGAATAATTATTATACACGGAGAAAAATGGTCAAGTAAAAATTACTATACTGCTTAGGAGCGCAAGGACAGACTCGACCAACCAAAAATTTTACTATACAGTATAGTAAAATTTGCTAGATTTGCAGTAAATGTTACTGTATGTATTGTAAAATTTATTATAAGTCTAGTAAAATTTAATGTAAGTCTAGTAAATTTTACCATACTTTATTGTAAAATTTTTGGTTAGTCCCTGCGTTCCTAAACAGTATAGTAATTTTTACTCGATCATTTTTTTCCGTGTATATATTCATTTAAGAAATTATAAACTGACTTCGCATTGATTAAAAAGTTTGATTGCAAAGTCACTTATTTAAAAATGGTTTCTGATTATGTACACGAAATGAATAACTCCTAGGATGCTTATTGTATATTATTGTTTCCATCCAAATTTTTATTAATTTGAAATTTTTTAAGACATTACCAGTTTTAAAATCTAGATCTTTTCATATCTTTGTTTTTAGGATATTTCGATACTAAGATACACTGAAAGAATTTTCCCGTAAAAATTCCGTTGAAGCTCACCGTAAAATAAAATACGGGAACAAACGGAGTCGTGGGTCAGTTTGCCATCGTGGAAAACTTACGGGAAAATCATTGTAAGTTTTAACCGGAGCTTGCATGATTCAAAAAGCTCCGTAATTATCACGGGAACATCAGCGTAATTTTTGTAGAGCTTTTCAAGTTTCTAGGAATGTAAATGTACGTACCCAACCCACGGCATCTCCAAGACATCGCCTCATGTCAGTAAAATAAGCCACCATTTTCAAACTGCCCGGCAATTACGTAAATATGTGTAACACATAATAACAGTGTTGAAAACGCAAATTTAATTTTTTCCCCTCTATCCCGAACGCGAAGCACCGCGGACTTCTTCAAAGCCGCAAGAACCGCCGCTTTGACTTTCCCCCGTGCAACGGCGCGCGCAAAAAAATACCAAACCGAGTCCGCGATAACCGCACGCGCGGAAGGGGGGGAGGGGGGGTCGCTCTCCTCGAACAGAGTCGTTCCTACGCTAACGGTACGATTTATACGAGCGTAACGGGTCCGCATTGTTACGCGGAAGCGAAAAAGGATCGTGTGCGCGCGGACGCGCGGGCCCCCCGAGATAAGGATCTATCAGAGGCGATCAGGGAGATACGCGGCTGATCCGCGAGTGGAGGAGCGCGGATTCGACGATCGTCGCGCGGTTGCGACACTTCGGCTTAATGGAGAGATCGTTATCCGACGATTTCTTTAGAGCTCGGTGCATTGTATCATCAGCGGAATTGTCTCGGTTTTTGATGCTCCACGCTGATTTATAGCGGAGTCTAAATTTTGTCTGCGAGTAAATTGAGTCTCTCGGTTCATTGAATCACTCCTACACCGCGTTGTAGTCGTAAAGCATGATGTGAATTTCTTTATTTCGTTTTCTTTGTACTTCCATTTTTCTATTTCTTGGAATTCAGTTGCCGGAAAATTTTGATTGGCGTCCAATTCGAACGCTTATTGTGAGATACGAAACTCTATGCTCGATAATATGTGGCGCTTCTCGAAACAAAATCTGTAAATATCAGTGTAATTTCAATTTTAATACGCTTATAAAACACTGAAAAATCCCACAAATATATCAAGTTTTCTTTTAATGTCACACATTGAAGGAAATGAGTCTATCTATTCTTTGAATCACTCCTACACTATGTAGCAATCGTAAAACATGTGAATTTCTTTATTTCGTTTTTCTTTCTTTAATTTTTCTGATGATAGCTGAATTAAGTGCTGAGACCAAAAGTTTAAGATTGATCGATAATAGGTGATGATGTTACAACAAAATTGTGCGTATCGCTCTAGTTTTTATTTTATTACACTTAAAAAACACTAAAGAAATTCTACAAATTATTATATTGTAATATAAAGATTTGATTTAAATTTTCTTTTACTACTTGAAAGAAATTAGATCTTTCGATTCATTGAATCACTCCTACACTATATGTAGCACTCGTAAAGCATATGAATAGTGAATTTCGTTATTTCATTCATCTTCAGACCAGCGAACAGGAAACTTTCCTCTGCTGGATTACTTATTGTGATGTAAATTGTATTATATATATTTTACCCTGTAATTTTTACGTACTCTCACTCTGGTTTCAATAAATAGATAAATAAAAAATTTAATGTTTCAATGTTAAATCCCGCCGAGGTAACCGTGCAAAAATACTCGAGCAAATGAAAAAAGGCTCATAGAATAATCTATCGGAATGGATCAATTATCCGGAATGACTCAGGCGGCCCCGGTAGCATTAACTGTAAAGCAAAAGGAGGCGAGCCGCTGGACGGACGAATCGTGCGCATACGCTGACAGGTGGATTTCGCTTTGAGCGCACCTGGAATGCAGTGCAGCAGCGCCCGAGCGTCCCCGAGCGAGTCGCGCAAAAGAAAGCAAATCAGTGAAACGGCGTCGCTCAAATGCAGCTGGCAATAAAGGCTGGTAAAAAATAAAAAGGGCGGCTGAAACGGCCACTTCCGAATGGTTGAAAAGCTTTGAATTTAGAACGGAAAAACTGGAAGTACGCTTTAAACGGCGGGAGCCGAAAGTTTCGCGGGGCAAAAAAAACGTTGCGCCAGTTTTTTGTTCCACGGTATTAATAATTCGCGCTGGAAAATAAAAGTTTATTGTGTACTTAAGTATGAAAGCGACGGTGATATACTTTGTGCAGATTCAAAAAGCAATTAATTCGAGCTTTGAAAATTACCTGCTATTACAGTACGTTATTACAGTACGCAGTAAACTGGAAGGATTGTAGCAGTTATAGCTTCGCGGGCTATCCCTTTTGGAAAAAAGTTTTAGTTACCCCACATTAAATCAATGCCATGTCATGAACTTTATTTCTTTTCGTTCTGCCATTCTACGTTACCTAGTACTTTTAATTAAAAGTATTTATACTTAATCCACCAGAAAAAGGGAACTATCCCTCTAAAGGTGAGTTACAGTGAAAAATTACTGAAATTAGTGGAAATTAGTCTACTAATCACTGAACAGTGGTGCTGTTTTCATCAATTTTTAGTGAAATTTCACTAATTCGACTGCAGAGAATAATTAACGTGTCAGAATCCAAGATAAAGTAGATGATAAGTACATAAAGTACTATAATAAACTTTGCATAATCAGAAGATCTACAAACTAATTTTTCCATCCCACCCGAATAACGCGACAAAGTTTTAGTGCTGTCGTTCTTGTTGCTATAGCAGAGCGGAGCACGCGAACAATGCGAAAGCGAGGTGGTCGCCGCCTCCGCGTACAAAAGGCGATTAAGTGCGCGGCTTTCCGCGATGCGGCATTTTCAGGCTGACGCGTCGCGTTTGCCGGGGCACAAAGGCTATTATTGCCAATGCCGAATTTTCAGGGCCAATTCGGCCCCGCTCGTTATTGTCCAGTTCAAATGCATTCGCGACGTCGCTCAATTGAGGATAAATTTTTTTTAACGTACAAGCAATTTGTGGGGAAAGTAGTTTTTTATGCTAATTCATAATATGATCCTTAATATTTGATTGTTTTTTATTATTTAAAATTATGGTTTTTTATTTAATCGTTGATAATTACTTAAAAGTGATCCGTGCTATTCATAAATGTAAACTAAATCGAATAAATTACGTGATTAATTCTGAGAAAAAATGCTATCCCGTACTAAAACCAGTCACAGTTAATTTACTGTGATATTAATCAAACTTTAAATCTATACTTGCTTAAATGTAATTCGTTAAGTCTTCCAAGAGCGACTGGTGCTATGATAAATTACCAATCGTTGAAATCTGACAGTTGAAAGATTAGTACGGCGATTTTTCTTGCAAAAATAAATCAAAATTTCTGTTAAAAAAAATAATTATAAATGTAGGTATTTTTACCAAACTATTACACACACACTGTGCACTAAAATTGCTATAAAATATATGATTCCAAGTACATTTTATTACCAATTAGAGATCAAAGGAGAAACTGGATTTCTAAATAACCACGTTAAACAATTATTTATCAATAATTACGCGTAAAGTAAAAAAAAAGCGTGGGGTAATTACCTAACATTGCTAAGCCGACCCAGTAAATTTCGCGCGCAAACGTTGTGAAAATGAAAGAGCGAAGCGGCTGAGCAGCCGCGAACCGTATCAATTAGCGCTAATTATTACAAAACGTCCGCGAAATATAAAATAAATTGAATTAAAAAGCTCGCTGTTTATTAAGAGTACCGGCCATTCGCAAAACCGCGCGGCGGCAGTAATAAAAGAAGGCTCTACCACCCCGATAAATAGTCGAGTAATCGCGGCGCATTTGTCCGGCTTTTTTGCCCGGGCGTCCGAGTCGCGTCTCGCGAGGTTTCATTAATCATAACGGGAAACGCAATGAGGATTTCGTCGATTGCCGCGGTTTTTATCGAAGTTTTATTAGCAGTGCTTACGTTATTAGGAAATAAAGCAATTTTTTATGTTATAATTAATATACGCTATCCAGAGTTTCTTGATTTTCTACTTTTTTTTATTTGTTTGCGGAGAAGTTTTTAAAATAGTGGCGGTTCGTAAACTTCACTGTTTTAAAACTCATTTAAAATCAAATCTAATATTTCAAATGACTTATTTTTTACGACATTGATGTTTAAATTAAATTATGCAAATATATCATGTTTATTTTTGGCCTGGATAAAAGAGAATTCGTATCTTGAAAATACGATAGAAAATCTTTGATCGACACAAAAGTGAAATAAAATTTTTACTCGCGGTAAAAGATTCAAAATTCGTTACATGCAGTAACGACACTGAACAAAAATTAGTAATTTCAACCAAATATTTCTTTAAGGAGTTCCAATTAAATAATTTCATTGAGTCAACTGAATACTTTTTGAAACTAAGAAATATTTAGTTGATTCAAAAAATTATTTAGTTGGAACTCGTTAAAGAAATGTTCATCTATTTACTTAAATTAGAGGATACGTTAAAGAAATGTTTATCTATTTACTTAGTTAAAATTACTTAGTAGTTTTATCAGTGGACTCTTTAACAAAGTTTCGGAAGCTGGACCTTGTATTTTCCTTGAATAATAGGGGACGGCGGTGTATCGATATGTTACACAGGGTCATGCCGAGGGGCGTTTCAAAGTACATACACGCGGAACTTGCCGGTTAATCCTTAACCTAATTTTGTCTTGTTTGGATGTTCACCGTCTGACGAACTTCATCATTTTATATATTCAAGAGATTACGCGCACCGGTAAACTATATGTTAATGAACGAGAGAGACGAGCGTTTAATTCTAACTAAAGGGTGCTAATTCGACGAATTCCGCCATAGACGTACTGAAATTTCGTCCAATTCTCGGAATAAGCTCTAAAACAACGCTTTTGTACTCTTCAGTAGTAATTGCGTCGGGTGTTATTTGATAATGGTCTTAACACGTAATTTTTGAAATGTTTAAATGGAATTTACTGGCTTCAGCAAATAATTAGTTATCAATACAATGGAAATGAGTGTGGCTAATTCGAATAGCATATAAATTGATCAAATTCCGGGAATACCTACGTTGGTATAAATCTTTTTTCGCGGAAATAACAATCCCAAAATGTATAGGTACAAAAGTGTTAGCAATAGCTAGATTTTTTTTTAACTTTTAAACTAAGAGATAGAGGAGACTAACTTAAGCTTGATACCCGTTTGAACCGCCTTGCCGCAATGGAAACAATAAGTACGTTGCGGGGGGTTGCATTGGATTGTGCGGGGCACATCTCTTCCCAGAATACTTTAGTACTTTATAAGAAACTTTCTACATATATAACCAATAACTGGGCGGGGACCAATACAAGGGAAAGAGGTGGTCAAGCCACGAAGACGAAACAACTTTAGGCGTCTATGCTCTTGGTATCGATTTTGTTTGTACGCAGAGAAATTTTGTTGAAAAATTTAACATAAATCTAGAAAAAATTAGTAGAAGTTTACCGCACTATTGCAATTTTTACTATAAATCTGGTACCTTTTTTCGTTTGGCCAGCCTGTCATTCCTTTAATATAAGTTTTGCAACGTTTTCTAGATTTATGCTAAATTTAACAATACTTTTTACAATATTTTTCCGCGTATCTTAATTTTTCTAAAATAAACTGATAGTTTTACTAGAACTGAATGATTTTTCTAATTTTTCTCTCTTCCACATTACGAGAGAACATTTGAACATTTTTAAATCTATCTCTACTTATAATGTTTGCATATAAGTAGGTATTTTTCATGGCAATAATGATACCTAATAAGTAGCTTACAGGTGTCCCTCTCCATCGAACTTTGACACATTAAATCCTCCCTCGAACACACTCATTAAAACCAGTCAGCAAAAGTGCAGCTCTCCTGACTTTTCACCGTGCGAAAAGCATTTCCGCGAAGCGGGGTGGGTCAGGGAGTCAGTGGGGCATCGCGACGTGACGCACGCGGCCGCTCGCACACACATGACGCGCGCGCTAAACTGCCCACCCGTTGCGTGCACGTGCGGGGTGCAGCCCGCGACATTAACTATTGGTATTTAAAATGTCACGGCGGCCGATGGGTGCGCCACTAATAACCGAGAAAATTACATTAGGTGGCGAAAAATGAAACTAGAGGAGGAAATTCCATTCTTCTTCTTCTACTTCTTCTTTTTCTTCTTCTTTTTCTTCTTCTTCTTGTATTTACTAGCTGTGGGTAAAAAACACCGAGGCGCCACCATCCATATTAGTTAAATTCCATTCATAAATATAGATATACAATTGCACGTGTCAATCCCAATATGTGAGTGGAGCGTTTTACCGCGACTATAGGCAAAGCCCGCGGGGGAAGCCTCCCCGTCGTACAGGGGGCCTTTTTCGCGGAACCGGCGCGGTGCTTTGAAACTCGGCGAACGCCCGTGCACCTCCGCTCGTGGGAAATTGTTTACAACTCCGATTGGACGTGCAGTAGCGTGCGCGCGGCTAGTTTGCAATTTGGGTTTTGAAACGTGGCGCGCGTTTCTATGGGGAGCTGCGGTTTGACCGGAGATTTAAAATTTCGCAATTGTAGCTGACATTCTGAAAAGTTTTTATCCTTTTTTTTTCCTTTAGGTTCTATGCAGTTGCTTCACGAAGGAGGTGATTATTGTAATTTCGCATTGAAACGCCTGCGAGCTTTTGCACAATAATTCGTTGTGCGCGCAATATAAACGCAAGTAATACGTAAGCAGTCGTGATATAGTATTAAGTGGTTCTGTAGCTTTTTGCAAGAAATGATCAGTCTGAAAGTGAGGCCAATCTATTCCCGTTTGCCAATCAGTCTTTGAATGAAGTGATCAGTCCGAAAGTGCAGCCAATCTATTCTTGCTTCGATTGGTTTTGACGTGGTCAAGGTGATTAACAGACGGCCTCTGCCTAACGTGTGACTGCATCGTGATGAAAAAAGAAAAAATTAACTTTTAAAATAAGCAGAATCCTTTTTTCATTAAATCTACTCGCTATTTTCTATAAATTCTATATGTTGTGATATAATGAGCTTGCTCTTGTATAGCACCGATAATACTAACAAATAAGCTCATGTTACGAACTTATTTCTATAAAATTTTTCTTTTTTAAGTAAATTATTGATTCAAAAAATTGACATACAATGACCGCACGAAGTACGCTTGCCTAATTGCTGTGAAATAGATAACCATTATTAACTGAAACTTTTTTTTTAATTAACTAATTCAAGTTTCGAGAACTGCAAGATGAAGTAATCGACGGCCGAACGGTTGTGAAGCATTTAAAAACGCGATCTGATTGGTTCATTATTATATCCAATTAAATGGCATCAAAGTTCAAAAAGCTTTTGTAAGAATTTTCTAACTACAAAAATTATAACGCATCGTAGGTAAATAAATTCATATATGAGATATCCGAGCGCGGATTCTGCCGGTAAATTGTAAAAAAAATGAAGATAAATCTCTATCTGGCTTAAAATCACGAGAAAGGGTGGATCAGCCAACAAACGCGCGCATCTCTCGACGCGATGTAAAATCCGCGCGGGTAAACGGCTCGGAGGCATCAGGCGCGCAGATCCCATCTCGAAGCTCGCCTTGACGCTCGCAGAAAATAGCCGGCGGCGCGTGCGTGAAACGAGAAATTTCGCGAGGCGCGAAAAACGCGCGATTCTCACTCGGAAAAGTTTCACAATGCCCGTGTCGGCTTTAAACGCCCCGGCCATTAAAGTATTTTCGAGGCGTATACCTCGGATTGAGCAGCGGCGCGAAGCTTTCCCGATGGCGAAAATCTAGCCAGAGAGACGCGCGTAATGAGGCTGTATTTTTGCAACGGTCCAATCAGCGTTTTTGCGTCATCCACGGTCTTCTAGTCGATTGTTGTTTCTTGTTCTACTGTTTTTATTGATTTCATCTTGTTCAATAGGCATTAAAGCTTCATTACTTATGACATACGTAAAACACGAATCATTTTTTGAAAAAATTAAAAATGGTTCATTTGTAGACAACAAAATACTTTATTAACGAAAAAATACGAAATCTGAGCAGTCGGATGGATTCGCTTTAAAATAATTTTTTATGGAATATTACAATTTTAAACTTTTTTAATTAATAATATAAGCTTCGAAATATTTCACAACTTTCGTCAACCTGATTTCATTTTTTTTCAACGAAACACTTTTCACAAAATGTTACAGGAAGCAAAGAACTTTTACGTGATTTTCTGCAAAGAAAAGTATTTTTGGAAATTTTTTTGCGAAAGAGAAATACTTTTGCGGAATACCCACAAAAAGACATTTTGCTTTTTTTTCTCTTAAAAAGGTATATTCAATAATATTGCCGTGAAAAGAAACACATTTCGCGAGAATATCGCAAAGTGAGCTTATCTTCGCGGGAGATTTTTGAAAAGTCCTTTTCATCGCAGAAATCTCGCGTTGTGGGCTTCTCTCGATTCTTGCAAAATATGTTTTTCTTCGGGGATGTCCAAAAAATATGATATAGTTTTCGACGATAAATTGATACGTGCTTTTCTCTCGATAGGACTGCGATATTTTATGATTTATCAAGATCAAGTAAATAAAAAAAGGAAATTTCCTTCGCACTGACTCAACTCGCCAAAATAAACGTAAATATAGGGCGACGACGTCAGTATAATGTAGTAAATTTTTCTAGCGACTCCCTTGCGAAATAAAAACATTTTTTTCCGAATAAAAAGGATCGTTCCATCTCTTCGAATATTTCCGAATACTCGAGCAACTCCCCGAGTAGCTTCGTCCTTCCCGCAGTTCCTTCGGAGTCATCTAATTTGCCGTTTTCCATTCGGATCGATGCCCAATTGACATTTCCGACGAGTCAAAGGCGCGCCTCAGTAATCAGCGTCGAGGCAACGGCTGCCAGTCTCAATTTCGGAAATCATCCGTTTCCCCTCACGGGATAAAGGGAAGCGAGTGGAAAAACTCCGGCACGAGGCGGAATGCACTCGGCAGCTCTCGTCCTTTTCGTTTCGCCCCCCCCGAAGAATCTCGTTCTTACGCCCGATATTCAAATGCCTGCGCTCTGCGCTTCCCCCGCATACCGACGTTGGATGTGCGCGAGCTCTTAGTGCTCGGCGACTCTCCTGGTGAGGGGCACTTGTTTACGCTGATCCTACCTCCCTCGCTACTCGTGACGCAAATCGGACCGATGGCAACGGACGTTTCTAAGCGTTTTCAGGGATTTTTATAAGCTCGCCAAAGAGGAATACAGGAGTGAGCTATTTTGCGTGTGGGCTGATGTTTGGTATTTTTTAAACCTAAATTGTTTTGTTACTATTAAATAAAATTGCAATGCTGTCCTCTCTTAAAAAACGATGGCAGGATGTTGCGAAGTATTTAAAGAAAATTTTTCATCGGTTGATGAACGAATATCCGGTTGAGTGATAGTAAAATTTAAAGTGTTCTCCTGTGAATTTCATATTTGAATTTTAATCATCAAAGAGTAGATAAGATTTGTTGTTCTTTGAGTATTTTTCTGAATTTTATTCGAGGATCCGAGAAAATTGAAACCGAAGCGCGATGGATTTTACTAGGCTGATAGATCACAGCTGTATTGACAGACAAATTTTTTCCTCCACCTTCATCAAGAGCCGCGGTAGCGCCGCGATGGCAAGTATATGTCATATACTTTGAAATGTCTTTTTAACCTGTATCATCAAAAAAACTTTTTGTATTCTTGATACAATATTACTTTGTAAATTTACTGTGCAAATTATCTAAATAGAATGAACGTGTATAGTTTTTATCAACGTCAATGTTGATGGGGAGAGAGGAATAATAATTTCGATTTAATCGCATAACTTTGTCAAAATCTAGGCTGCCGATGACACGTTAAAGATACTCTGACACAAATTAAATTTTAAACACGAGCAGTTTCGAATAATTTGTATGTTAAAATTAAAATAAATATACAATATCAACCTAATTATGAAATTTATTAAACGTGACAAGTCGCTAGTTAATTTACTGTCGCTAAAAATATGCACTATAAGTAGAGTATTAACAAAATTCAATTTCATAAATCATGAACCATACTGTATCGATCAAAATTACTTACATTCGTCCTTTTCTTGCATGACGTCAATGGTGGAAAGAAATTCCCTTCCTTGTCATTCTAAAAAATAAACGAAAAAAGCTCACATTAATTAACAAATTCAATATGAAACAAAAAAAAATTCAAATTAAAAACTGCGTAAATCAATGTAAATTACATCTACACAGACAAAAAAAGCTCAGAGAACGTACACCGCGCCATCTCAATGCTCCCACTGAAAGCTACGTCGAGTCTTCTAACGACAAGATTATCACTGACGTATCTGCGACGCGGCGCAAAGCTCCGACGTAAGTAAGTACAAAATTGTGGGTAAAAAAAAAAAAAAAAAAAAAAAATCGCTGAAAATCTGTGAGATCGTGATCTCTCGTCGCGCGCACTAAATCCATCAGAGGGGCAAAAAAGGCCTGTGTGTAAACACGCCGGGCGAGCTGCCGCGTGTGTACGTACGTCTGGTTACTCTTGGCGAGCCGATAATTATCGCGCCGATGCCTCCCGCGGGAGACGGCGACGTCGCGAATAAAATCGAAGACCGCGGCGAAGTTTGTAACTAATTATCTAATAGGACAAAAACCTCCTGACGCGACGTTGACTAATGTGCACCCGTTTTTTGCCTCTTATATACCGCGTGCGGACATTTTTTTGAGTTGAGCAGGTCAAAGAGAGGAGATTGCGATTGGAATTTTTGTTGTCTCTTCTGCCATTTATTGGAGAGTGAAATTTATTAAATTATTATTGAAGTACAGCCGATTACGGTGAGGATTGGAAAGGAGCTTGCAAATGTAATAACAATTGTTTTTGTACTTTGCTTCAATTTAAGATGGTCCTTTTTTTCTCACTTCTTCCTTTTCGGTGAGCTTGTGTTGGTATTGAAAATAAAAAATTAACATCAACTGATAGAATAATGTGGAAGATTGGATGGACTGTACAGTCAGCTTAAAAAGTTCGTGACATGATAAAGTTGTGTTTTACTTAACAAATTTCTTAACTTTTATTTTTAAGATGGATATTAATTAACGTGAATTTTGAAATTTAAAATATGTTTGAATGAAATAAAAGATTGTTTTATTTTAGAGTTTTAATTTTTATGAACCCAGTTTATTTTTTAAAAAAAATTTTCAGAATTTAGACTTGCAAGCTTTTAATTGCTATAGTGAGTGCATGAGTTTACGAGATCTTGAAATTTAACTGGCCGACGAACTGATAACTGGATAAGCGGACCGGCGATTAGTTTCTCGAGGCTGCTTCGATTTTCGATTATGTAACGATCCAGGTTTCATGAGCTTTTATGATCTTGATACCATACTTGATGAGCTTAGTTAGCTGTACTAAGAGCTTAAATCGTGATACTGAATTTTCATTACATATTTCTTCAACAACAACTAAAAAATGTTATTTTCTATCTTTAAAATGTAAAAATCCTTGCTGGGGATCGTTAAGTTTTCTCCATCAATTAAATAATTTTAGAACACTTAATGGCCATTTCTCAAACAAGCCATTAAATGAGTAAAAAATATTTGAAAAATCTTTACATCTTTCATCATTTATTTAATGTGGACGATAATTCAAGTTTGAAGCTTCCAAAAAAGCTCCTTAGTCAAATCATCAATATAATATATCAAGGTTTATTTCGTCCACCATTATTACTTCGTCGTTACTTTGATTTCGATTAATAAATAAATGCCGTAAATTGGATACCCCAGCGTAAAAATTACTTCATTTGTTTAAATAGCATTCCACCGGCGAATTCTGTAGCCTTATAAATAAGCGACCGCGGCTATGTCGACAACGGCAGCGATTTAACCCACATTTTTCCGAGTCAGAATCCGCAGCCGCGCGTTTGGTTCGGTCATTAGCACCAATCAGCGTCGCCGGCTGCATTTCAATGAAGTAATAACGCGAGGGGCCTTAAGCAAAAGCCGGGGAGTGTGCGTCACTTTTTTTTTCTCGTCTCCCTCTAGCACCGCGCGCGCGCGAAAGCCGAGGTTCCCAGGCGTTTTGGGAATTCAGAGCGCGCGGCAAAAGCGACGACTTGATTCCCATTAGGGCACTTCGTACCGTCAGGGAAATCATAGGCGGCGAGAAGAAGTGGCAATATCTGCGATTGCATCTGCGACTGGTGCCGCGCGGGTTAATGGGAAATCCTGCGACGCCGGCTTTACTAGCGGCGGCGCGGGGATACGAGAGTGCCTCTTGCTGAACGGATTTCTTGATGTGTGTCACCTGTCAATTGTCCGCCCGACTTTTTCTGTTGAAAGCTTTTAGAAGCTTTATTATTCGGAGGTTTTAAGCTTTACTCGAAAAGAAAAGGAAACAAATTTTTGCTTATATATACCCCGATAAATATGTATTTATGCAAATTAAATTGGATGTTATAAATACGGAAGTCGACATTGATTTTTTTGTTTTAATACAACATTAACAAAAAATAATGATTATAAAAGCGAACTTATTTCCGATTATTCAATCATTCAATTAAAACATTTTTTTGAAAACTAAATATTTAAAAATTAAAACGGTACGGTTATTAGTAACAATTATTTTAGCTGACATTTTCTGATAGTGTTTTTAACTATTTTTTTCCAAGTTCTAGGAAATATGACAATTAAAATTTACATAATAGAAACGTAAAAAATTCATCCTAAAATAGAACCAGTGTCACTGACATTTAAAATAATTCCATAGTAAGAGTTGCATGGCCACAAGTTTATTGAATAGATCGAGTTTTGCAAAGTCAAACTATTTAATTAGCTACGGAAGGTCTCAGTTTCATTGCGAGTTTTATTTTTAAATCTTATTGATAAAAACTGAAAAGAGATACCCAAAAAAAAATGAGCTTTTAGAAATGACCGTAGTACATAAAAAGAGAAGACTGTAAAAGTTCACCCGAACGAATCTCGTTTAATCACAAAATACGTGCACTCGATAGCAATCATTTTTTTAAAATTCAACCCACGCAGCGGCCAAATTTGACTTTCATTCGCCGAGCGATGTTGCAAAAAAGCGGACTCCCTCTTTGGCGATTATTCGTTGGTTACGCCGAAGCAAGATCACCCAAGGTGCGATCGAAGGACCGCCGGCTGGGTGGCTTCGCCCCTCTTCTCTCTCTCTCTCTCTCTCTCTCTCTCTCTCTCTCTCTCTCTCTCTCTCTCTCTCTCTCTCTCTCTCTCT
>JAXIUT010017418.1:0-19939 GCA_035586675.1 Eurytoma californica
TATATATATATTGCTATATAAATTAATATTAATTATACAAATATAACATATTTATTATACGAGAAAAAGATATAACTCACAATTATTGCAGATTAATTCTCGCTCGTTGAATCTCTCAGGCTGCAACTTTTTATTATATGCCTTTTTTTGAATGCTTATCTCGATTGTGTAATGCAACGCTCATTTTTTTTCTGTAACAAATACAAAATTTGTTCGTGTATTGTACTGTTATATACATCTCAGTACAGTTGTATTTAAGACAAAAGATTATATATTTAAAAAAAAAAAACGATAAAAATAACGATCTAATATTGTTCCAATATTGATATACTAAACGTAGTTATAATTGACATATCATCACAATAATATATTTAAACACCTTATATTTTATACTACTACTATATTTAAGAAACTTTAAAAAAATATTTAATTCGCGTTTTTATTTCACTACATTCGACATTGTCATTTAAGATTATATAGTGTGCACGGAATGGCCGCCATCAAATCACAAAATTTTCATTATTTATATTCACTAATTCGCACGTCGTAAACTTAATAAATTTATAATATATATCTACCTCATGGAGTATTCGCAAGCCTTACGATTATATGATTCAATTAATTTATACTAGGAAACCATTTTAAGATCGCAAAAACCTTCAACCGATCTTACCCCTTCAGCGGCACTCGGAAGACTGCGATCACCCCCCCGCCCCCGGCCTTTGTTCCGCAAGCAATTTCTTGGAAATAATAAAGCAAATTTTTTTTTTGCATCCACAATTTTATTTGTCCTATTTACCGAGTGTTTAATGAACAATACGTCAATAAATAAAATGGCTTTTTTTAAAGGTACATTGAATTGTTAAATTTAAAATTAATAAAAAAATTAGAAATAATAAATCGTCGTCAATGCATCCGTACGTGTAGCCGCGGAAAATAGGCTGCCCATAAGCATATTAGCATTGCAGATAATATGACATTTTTGATCCACTAAGTTTCATAAAGTGTTTTTAAACTTACTTGATTGTCTTAAAAGCTGAGTAATTTTCAGCAACTTTGTACTTAAAGCATAGGGTACAACTTTTGAAGTGGGCAATACCTAATGTTAATGTTTTTTAGTCTCCGCGCGACGAATTAAGCTACCCCTTCAACGGTCCACGGAGGAATGGCCCCTCCCTAATTGATTTGTCGCAATATATTCTCAAAATTTCTTTCATACAAACAAATTACTACTCTTAACAAGTTTTATTATTTAGTCTTTAGCTTTACTAACTCTCAATGTGTAGTTGTGATTAATTAACTTTTCACATTTTCTCTTTTCGTTTGAAATTTACCGTCGCAAACATCACGCGACTCACGATCACTGTCGACATTTCGACAAAATACAGTAATGCACACAAATTACTCAGTTTCACTCACTTACGTTATACTACGAGGTAACGAGGCGCACACGTTGCACATACACACTATCATCATTACAGCTACAGTACTACACCAGCACCAAAGCAATCGGAGAGTAACAGACTACAATCTGACCTAGTGTGCGAAACGGCCGTTTGCCTTTGCCGCAGCGTTGCGCCTTCTGCAGTCGGCGTTTGCGTGTCGTCGTGAACGGAGTGTGTTGGGAAACGTGGGCTCGTATAAGCGTCGCCGTTGCCCTGACACTGCTGCGGGCCAACTGCGCTCACCCTCGCCACTCGCGCGCCGCTCGTCCGAGCGATCAACAGCCATGGCCGGCTTCACCGAGAACGCGCTGGTGAAGAAGCTCATGGAGCTGAACCCCTCGCAGCAGAGCATCCAGACCCTCTCGCTCTGGCTGATCCATCACAGAAAGCATCACTCGACCATCGTCAAAGTCTGGTTCAAGGAGCTCTGCAAGTGTAAGTTTCCCACAATCTGCACCCGCTTCCTCGCTCGCGGCTCCGAAAAACCGATGCACGCCCGTGACCGATGTATGGGTCGAATGACTTTTCGAAATCCAATGGTCGGGACCCGGCGAGGTTATGTTGACCCACGTATTTTTCTCGGGTTTTTGTTTCGCCAGCGCGTGTGCTTTTTTCCAAGTGATTTCGCGTCGCTGAGATTTTTTGCTGGATTTTTACTTGGCCCAGGCAATTTCGAAGGAGGGCGCGTAATACATTGTTTTGCAGATTTAGGAAAAAATTTTTACCTTTAGCTTTGTATGCGTTGGTTTATTAAAAATTCTATTGGTTCAATGAAAATTTGGTAATTTTAAGCAATGCGATTAATGTCTGACCTAAATTTGTTGCTTTTACAGCTAAGGATAATCGTAAACTGATGTTCATGTACTTGGCGAATGATGTCATACAAAACAGTAAGAAGAAGGGTCCAGAATTTGGCAAAGAATTTGAGAATGTATTACCAAAGGCATTTGAACACATGAAGCGCTTTGATGAAAAGACAAGGGAAAAACTCGGTAGATTAATAAATATATGGGAAGAAAGAGGTGTCTATGATAAACTACAAATAACGGAATTCAAGGCAGCATTTAACTCAGCTACAGAACCTCTTAGAGAACCTGGAACTCCTCCACATCCTCCTCCAAAAAAGAAGATTAGAATCGATAATGAGAAGGTATATTTTGTAATTGTTTATATACAAGCTATGAAAACTTCTTAACCAATGCAAATGTTAAACTATATTTTGTACTTTATAAAAATGTGTCATTTTTGTAATATTATTTTTAAATTTTTATAGAAAGAAAAAAAGGAGAGGAAGAAATCAGAGACTGAAATTGAAGTGGATGGTACCAAAGAGCTGCATGTAACATTAAGTCCACGTACACCAGGTGGAGACCCACCAGAAACAGAGGAACTCATCAAAGCTTTAATGGTTAATAAAATTTTTATACAGAAAAATATTAAAGATATTGTAAAGCCACTAATAAAATATTTCTATCATCGAAAATTACATATTGAATCTACTTGGCAAAAAAGTGTGTTTTGGTTTTCCTATGCATTCTTGGTGCTTAATCAATTTACTTTTTTTGCATTCAAACTATCAAGATAATATTTCCTGTTTTAATATTTTCAACTAAAACAGTTAAACAATTGAAAGTAGTATATTTAAGATAATTATCTTAAATTAATAAATTTCTCATTAAACATTGTAGATTATACAATTTACACTAAATATTGTATGAGATAATTAAATTATTAATTGAAGTATAAAATCTTCTACAAAATTCTACAAAATAAATTAGTATTTCAATAAACACTTAAATTTTATAAAAACAAAAAATTACAAACATAAAATAATATTACAGGAATTGGAAAATACTGCATCATCTGATGCTGCAGTAAGAGAGCGGATAGCATCGCTACCTCCAGAAGTTTCTGAAGTATCCCTTCTTGCAAATCTGGCTGATCGTACAGCTGCAGATCACCTCAGTGTTGCTGTCAATGAAGCAGCAGCTTTACTTGCAGATTATAATGGTCGATTGCAAGCTGAAATGGAAGACAGAAGAAGACTACTTACAATGCTTAGGGATTACACAGTAGCCCAACGGCAACTTCTTCAGCAAGCTCAAACTACATTAGAGGTAAATTTATTTATTTAATATTAGTGAAAAATACTTTGACTTACAATTTACAACTACAGCAAAATATTAATATTTAATATTAGCAATTTGTATAATTTTTAATACATAATTCTTTTTTCAGGATTATAAAGAAAAATTGAAGAAAATTTGCACTGTAAGAGCAGAAGTCAAATCTCATATTTCTAATCTTCCGGATCTGACACAATTGCCTGATGTCACAGGAGGACTAGCACCATTGCCATCGGCTGGAGATTTATTCTCTCTGCACCATTAATCAAACACTCGTTGTTGTTAAAAATGACCGATTGAACTTTAAATTTCACATGTGTGAAAATATACTAGTTTTGTGATGTTAGTCGATAAAACGGGAATAAGTTGTTGCCCTTCCTAAACTACGCGCATGACTAGACGAATGTTTTTAGAGTTGGGAAAGAATATTTCTTATGCACATAATTAAATTTTTACAGCAAGGATAAAACTTTTTTTATCACAACTGTGGTTGGTCCCACAGTTACATACAAGTAAGTATGGATATGACTAAATGCGATGAGGAATAAATGCTGAAGTCTTGTACTGACATAACATTAATTATTGGAGAATGTTTGAAAAAGAATCAAGACATTAAATATTCAAAGACTTCCATATTGTTAAATAATGCAAGACTTTGATAAGCAAGTGTAACAAAATTTCTTAAGAAATTGGAAATCTTGAAAAATGGATAAAAATTGATGCAAATGACCTGTGCCAGAGTTTTAAAATTTTCATTAGAACATATTTTCAACTATCTATTTTTTACAATTCATTGTAATAGTAGATTATGCACCTAGGGAGTAAAAAAGAATGTCTCAGATCACATGTAATTGTCCGCCCGAGTCAAAGGCGAGGGCGACAAACATACGATCTGAGGCGTTCTTTACTTACTTCCGTGATGCATATACTATTATTTTGCACGCGCCGTGTGTAAAAAAAATATTTTCTGCTATATATGGGTCATTTAATATTAGTTTTAAGTATCAATTTTTATGTATTTTTAAAATTAAAATGTATTATATAACAGGATCTCCATAAAATTTTTGTTGTGTTAAATTCTATTTTACACTAATTTCTACATTTTGGACATAATTATTTTTCTGCCTCTATCTTGTAAATACGTCTTGAACAGATTTGATTATGAAGCCATTAGGAGGCATTTCTCCAAGAAAGCTTTATTACAATTATTGTTTATTTTTATTTCATCTATAAAGTAGGCTGATGAAATGTTCACTGCATAACGTATATGTGCTATTTTTAAAGAAGCAGTACTATACATCGCCTAAAACTGTAATATTATGAGTAAAATGAACCAAGATTTATTATTAATAAATGGTTTGAACGTTAATCTATTTTACTTTTATTGCATAAAAGAACATACAAATTCAAACAAAATTGATTTTTTTATCAATAAATACAATTTCACAAAATTCTATGTATTATTTCATATTTCATTTAAAATTAACATTATAATTGTAATACACACGATTTTCCCAACTTCCTTTTACATTTACTTATTTATACAATATTTAGTCTTTTACAGCTTTCAAAATTCTTTTACAATAACTTCTATGAAAGCAACTAGTTTAAATAATTAGGAAACAAATTTTATGTTCCCTCATTAATCTTATTTTGTCTTGATATTTACTGTAGCTGAGTTTTCTGAATGTTGAAATACTGTACCAAAAAAATTGTAATTTCTATAACAATATTTTTGTAACTATAATATATATATAGGGAGATATAAATTTAATGCTTTCAGATAAAACTGATATTTTGAATATTTATACATGCAGCGCTGATCGACTGACATAAATATTTACCACAATTGTTTAATGTTAAATCAGGATATCATAAAACTCCAAGTGTTCTTATTTTGCATCTCCTTAAAAATATATTTGTAGTAACATTTATGAAAACTATAGCATGACATTGGAAGAACTACAAGTACACTAGGTATGCACTTTAACACTCCTGACACTTGTCTTGTATTTTGTACAATATTGTTTATAAAAATAATTTTTTTTATGTTTCTCGTGGCACAAATGCGTTTATTACTGCCCTTGATGGTTTCAAAATAAGTTTGCCTGTGTCGTCACAGCTCATGTTGAAATCTCCCAAAACACTCCTAGCTCTTTGAGTTATTATACTTGGAGCGATTACCCTACGATGAACACCCAACATGAAGAGAATAACTGCAAAATTAACTGATATAAATAAAAAAAATGTAATAAACTAATCCTATTCGACAGTTTTCAAAAACAATTTCATTGAGTATGAAAATCTTGCAATTTAAAAATATTTACCTAATATAAAGCTAGCTATTGTGAAAAATGGATGATTCCACAGGCTTTGTGTGAATGATACTGCTGAAGTGTTGGGATCTGTTAGCCAGTACCATGCTCCAACTGCTGTACAGATTGAAATGAAACCGAGTAAAACTGAAAAAACAAAAATTATTCGTAAAAATGTTTCACAAAACAAAGATAGAACTCTTTTCTTTGAAGAACCAAAAAACTTCATGGCTAATTAATCATTCAAATTATGTTTAACATAATAGAAACAATTATTTAATCGTTCATTAAAATGTGTAAATAAATTCTTTAGTCATTCATTTATTTGGATTTTTACAGTTATGTAAACTAGTAGAAAACGAAAATCTGAATGCTGCAAGTGATATGCAATTCTAGTTAACTTTTCACAGAAAAAATGTCGGCAAACTCACTTCTCCATCGTAATGTTGCCGGTTGTAAGCTCGCAATAACTTCAGTCAATCGCCTTTCGAAAGCTTTTAGATCTGAAAGAAATGAAAATAAAAGTTATCACGACGTCAATAAATGTAACCTAAAACTTCAACAACAACCACAAGTCGTCTGCGACGGAATTGTTTACACTGTCAAACATTCGCTAGTGAACAGTTACTTTAATCAATTGCTGTATTAACGACTCACCTTCACAAACGGTTTGATCCAGCGACATTTTACTCCCTTCGTTATATTTTTAATGATTTCAAGGCATCACTGCGCATCAGGAAGTGATTTTCGTCAAATCAAAAACGCACGAATCCAAAACTGCACGATGTACATAAACATGTATAGTCAGAGCTACTATACACTCGCTGTATATTATCTGATAGCAATTGCATATTCTCTCGGGCTCCCGCATCCGCGATGCTATATAGCAGCCGACGTTTCGTTTCTTGGTGCGGTTGACACTAGAATTTTACGTCGCGCGAAGTGGTTACTCAAATCAATTTTCAGGTAAAATTTTAATATTAAATAAGATGTTTACATTCATTTGATATAATGTTTTGTAAACATTCATTACATTTCAGATCTCCATGTCATGATACTTTTGTAAAGTCGGAGCAAAAGAAAATTAACCTCAAAAATTCATTATTTTGACAATGGCAAGGTTCTATTTACACACACAGAGGCGCTCTCCCATGACCCCGCGCGCCAGCTTCAAGCGTTCGCGAATCAAGTACTTATCACAGTTCGTATCACCCCGCTCAACAGTAGCAGGTGTCTTTCTGTTATCGTCCTTTTAAATTTGTTAACAAACTGCTAAATTTATTAACAATTTTAAATATTTTTGGTGGAAATTATTGTATAGGTACAGCTCGACGGTACTATCAATAAAATTAGAATGTCTCTAAGTCCACCAAAGAAAACCATGAAAGAAGAAAAGGTGGAAACAAGTTGTACGGATGTATTAGATTTAGAGGAAGTAATAGAATTGGTATTCTTATATTTAAATTATAACACCTTATGTACAGTACAACATGTTTGCAAGTGAGTTGAATTTTAATGAAAATATCATTAAGTGGTATCAATTTTTTTAATGCAATCTTTTAGTACTGTATTATTTGTTTATGCATTATTATTTTTAGATTATGGCAGAAAAAAGCTCATCAAAGGCTTTTAAAAAATAATCCACCTTTCTTCACATTCCTGCCAAATATATTCATGAGAAATGACCAGCTTTTTTTTTCTAATCACCGTGATGTAGTTGCAAATGAGCCAATACTTAAAGATATAGTATATGCAGTACCAGAAAAAGTAGTAATTTTGTTTTGTCCCATTATTATGAAAAAAGCATGTAATGTTTTAGTTTTTTTGTAAATTCTTAAAGTATTTTTATAATTATTTTACTTTTGTTCATAAGTATAGAAATGTTTTTTATTAAATATTTATTTTTTTAGATATAGAAAGTTACTTAAAGTTTTTACCACATGAAAGCACTGCTGTGAATGAATTTATTTATGTTGATGGTGCATGCCTGAATACTACAAACTACATACTGGCTGCTGTGATTTTTCCCAAAATACCTTCAATTGAAATAAGATCATCTATAGTGGTCCAAAGCACAATGGATAAATACCTTAATTCTGCTGATGCATTCGCAGAATTATTTGATTCGAATTCAAAAGAAAAAGGGAATTGTTTAATTATTCTTGGCACTAATTTGTCCTGTAATCCAGATAAACCAGAATGCAGTGAAAAAAAATTTATTTCAGAACTTTTAGATTATTTAAAAAATATGTAAGACTACTTTAATACTCATTACTAATATAAGTCAAATATTTATTTATCAAAGAAAATTTTGTTTACATAAAATTTTATTTTATAGGAATAACACACTTCAATTGACAATATGGGGAGGAACTAGTACAACCTTATTTCACAGAGATATTCATCTGAATAAAGAATCTATTCATTGGCACATTCTTAATATAATAGGAATCGACAGTTATTCTATAGTGTTAAACTTTGATTTAAATGAAGAACTTTTCAAACAAAGGTTAATGGATTTTAAGAATACAATAGCACTTAAACAAGATTCATTTGCCTTGGCCATTGCACATACAAGTCACTTGGACTCTAACACAAGAGACGAAATAATGAAAAAAGTATTAAGGTTTGAAGAAATTTTCAAAATCAAACTTACTATAATTCTTAGTCGCTTTGACGGAAATGTCCATTGCGATCCAATTATTTTTTGTAATGCATCAGATAATGGTGAGGTAATTTACTTCAATATTTTTAAACTGTGGTATTAACTTTTTTTGATAATAAAAACAAATTTCTTTTCAGCTAATTTAAAAATAGAAAATAAGAATCTTAATACAGTGGCCTATCTTATTATTAGTAATTAGGAATTGTGTTGAAGAATTTTGACTGTTACAAATTACTGTGTGAATAATTATTAAGTTTATATAAACAAAAATTGTTAAATTAATATTCATTTTTATATTTGTTAATAAAAATTTAAATAATTTTTTAAATAATAAACCAAAAGTTGTTTTATATTTTGTTAAATCAAATAATTCTCAGATACAGTACAAAAACTAAAACGCTTTGGTATTTACAATTAAGTGCAATATTTTAATAAAAATAATTTTTGTCAGAATTGATTGTACAGTAATTGATTGTAAATAAAGCGAAAAGTGTAAGTGCAAAATTGCGCGCTGTACATAAACATGTACATGTCACCAGTCACTAGTCAGAGCTACTATACTCGCTGTATATTATCTGATATAAACAATTACATATATGATATAGCCGCCGACGTTTGTTGGAGATTTGTATCTGCTAGAATTTTACGTCGCAAATTTTCGAGTAAAATTTTAATATTAAATAATATGTTTTCATTTATTTCATGTACCGTTTCGTAAAAATTAATTTCATTTCAGATGTTCAAATCATGATATTTTTGTAAAATCGAAGCAAAAGAAAATTAATTTCAAAAATTATTGTTTTGGCAAGGCAAGGTTTGATTCACGTACACACGCAGAGTGCCATATAGAGACGCTCTTCGATGTCCCGACGCGCCAGCTTCAACTTTCAAGCGTTCGTGATTCGCGAATCTAATGCTTAACACAGTTCGCTATCACCCCGCTCAAGAATCCGTAGCAGTAGCAGGTATCTTTTTCTTGTCGTCCTTTTAAATATGTTAATAAACTGCTAAATTTATAGTTTTAAATATTTTTGCTGGAAATTATTGTACAGGTACAACTTGACGGTACTATCATTGAGATTATAGACATGTCTCTAATAAGTGCAGCGAAAAACACCGTGAAAAAAGAAAAGGTGGAAACAAGTGGTATTGATGTATTACATTTAGAGGAAGTAATAGAAATTGTTTTCTCATATTTGAATTATGATACGTTATGTACAGTACAACATGTTTGTAGGTGAGTTGAATTGTTATGAAAATATCATTAAGTTGTATCGTTTTTTTGAATGTAAACTTTTATATCTCTAGTAATATTTTTATGCATTATTATTTTTAGATTATGGCAGAAAAAAGCTCATCAAAGGCTTTTAAAAAATTATCCACCTATCTCCACAAACTTGCCAAATATATTCATCACAGAAGACCACCTTTGTTTTTGTGATCATCATGATGTATTTGTAAATGATACAACAGTTAAAACTATAGTAAAAACTGTACCAGAAAAAGTAGCAATTTTATTTTGTCCATATAACATGGCAGATAGGGGTAATGTTTCTTTTTTAGTAAATTCTTAAAGTATTTTTGTAATTATTTGTTTATGTTCATATGTGTATAAATGTCTTTTATTAAATGTATTTTTAGCTATAGAAGGTTATTTACAGCTTTTGCCACATGAAAGCACTGCTGTAAATGAATTTACTTATGTTGATGATTTAAACCTCGATACCACAGAAAACTTAATGGCTGCTGTGCTTTTTCCCAAAATACCTTCAATTAAAATCAGATCATCTATAGTGGTTGAAACAACAATTGATAAATACCTCAATTCTTCTGGTGCATTCACAGAATTATTTGATTTTGATTCAAAGGAGAAAAAAAATTGTTTAATTATCCTTGGCACTGTTATGTCCTGTAGTACAGATGAACCAGAATATAAAGAAAGAAATTTTAAGTTCATTTCAAAAATCTCAAATTACCTAAAAAAAATGTGAGAATACATTAATTCTCATTGTTAATATAAATCAAATATTTAAATATATATTAAAAAAAATTGTTTGACTACAATTTTATTTTATAGGAATAACACACTTAAATTGACAGTATGGGGAGGAGTGAATACATCCTTGTTTCACAGTGATATTCATTTAAATATACAATCTATTCATTGGCACATTCTTAATATAATAGGCATCAATAGTTATTCTGTAGTGTTAAACTTACTTTTAAATGAAGAAAATTTCAAAAAAAAGTTAATAGATTTTAAAAATACTATTACACTTAAAAAAGAGTCATTTGCCTTGGCCATTGCACATACAATGCACAGGCACTCTGAACCAAGAGAAAAAATAATGAAAAAAGTATTATTGTTTAAAGACATTTTCAACATCAAACTTACTACAATTCTTAGTCATTTTAGCAAAAATGTCCATTTTAACCCAATTATTTTTTGCAATGCAACAGATAATGGTGAGATTATTTACTTCCATATTTTTAAACTGTGATATATTACATTTTTGTTAATAAGAATATATTTCTTTTCAGTTAATTTAAAAATAAAAAATAAGAATCTTAATGCAGTGGCCTATCTTATTATTAGTAATTAGGAATTTTGTTGAAGTTTTTTGATTGTTACAAATTACTGTGTGAATAATTATTAAGTCTATAGAACAAAAATTGTTAAATTAATATTCATTTTTATATTTTTTCAATTTTTTATATTTTTTAATAAAAATTTAAATAATTTTTTAAATAAAAAACCTCATAAGAGAACAAAAAATTGTTTTATACTTTATTAAACCATTTAATTCTCAGATACAGTACAAAAGCTAAAACGCTTTGGAGTAGGATATAAAATAAATTTTTGTCAGAATTGATTATAAATTAATTACAAATTAATTTTCTTATTAATTCAACTTTCAATTTGGTAAGAATGCTTTTAAGATTCAATACTTAAGACATCATCTAATTACCCAGATTTTATTTATATCTGAAATTTTGTTACTTACAAAATTTATTTCTGGTAAAAATAAAGCGAAAAATGTAAAGTAATTTATATATGTGCTATGAATTTGTAGGATCTTTATCAGTCAGTTTATTATAAACATTATTATAAATTTTACAAAAATTCTGTTTTTCCCTAAAATATTAACAAAAATAAGCGCCTATCAGCAATAACAATTTTTCTTTTGAACAAGAGGAGCATAATTAATTGATACTAAAATTGTCATAAATCTACATTTAGAAGCTTTAACAAAATCTAGTGTACGATAAAATAAGATTAATGACAACATCTTGTTCAATTACAATGTTAACACAATATGAGTCCAATTGCAATTGTGTTCAAAGAAAAAAATAAATATTTTTTTAAGTTTTGCATGCTGTAAATGTAATAAATTCGTGATTATCACTTCACCAGTTATTTTATATTTATGAATAAGATATAAATTTGTAAATAACAATACTAAAAGAATGTGAAAAAAATGTTAGTATCAAAGAGAACAGTTATATAGAAACGAAATTTTATTTTAAAAGCAAAAAAACGAAGTTTAATTTTTAATTATTGTAAGTAATGTCTATTACCAGAAAAAATTCTTATATTTTATAAATTTTGACAATTTAATAATAGTATCTTTATCTTAGATGATTGTGTACATAATTTAATTACAAATGTCTATTTGTAAATATCTTAAGTATGGTAAATATCTTATAATTAAAGTTAGCTATAACATTTATAATACAGATCGCAAAGCATTTTTTTTCAATTTATTTTTTCAATTTTAAAAATAATATATGTAACATGTTCCATATACTGTACAGCAATAAACTATTATCTTTGGTATCTTATCAGGAATCTCTGAAAAACTATACATTAATACTTATAATCGACTTTGAAAATGTTACATATTTGATTTTTAAAATTTTTTATTTAAAATAAACAAAAATTAATAGTTTCTATTGTCATGGTGGTAATCACCTTTCGTTGTTATAATTAAAAGTATTGAAAAAAATAAATTTCTATGTATAATCCTTCTTCCATACTTTTTTTGAAGATAGAAAACGTATATCATCTTGCATATCTTCTTAAAATCAAAATAATAAATTTTAACTAATTGGAGTGTAAAATATACAATAATGTAACGATGTTTAAATAATATTTATATTATAATGTTATTACTATTAGAAAAAAAAAATTTTTTTTTAATGTAACTATTTTTTATGTACTTTTTTTCCTTTTTGTTGGTGGCTCTGGTGAACTTTTATACTTAGCAGCCTATTACAAAAATTTATATTTATATTAATACTTTTTAATATAATACAAAATTTTATATAATAAGAATAAATAACAATACAAACCATTGTTTGAAATACTTCAGCAATTAAATGAGGTTGAGAAATGACCAGTAATTTAAATCCTTCTGTATTGGTCACTTGATCTGCTTTTGAAATTATAAAATTCATAGCTTCTTTTTTTAATCTATAAGCACAATTGGTGTCAGCTGAGAGTAAAATTTCAGCAGCATTATCTACATCCAGTAGTTTGCTAACAGCATCTTCACACATAGCTTTTAGTCCTTCAAGTTGATATTTTTGAGCCGATGGCAGAATGTCAATTGCTTTATCATTTAAGTCCTCAACTTTTCCAGTGTATATATACAGCAATATTTCTTTAAGAATACTTTGACTAATCTCATGGACTTCAATAAAATTTGGCCGCTTTTCTTGCAAATTCTTTTCAAATAGTTCTGAAAATACTGGACTTCTTGCTGCTAATATTGCCTGATGAGCATAAAACTTACTATCATTGACAACAAAAGTCACATCACAAAACTTTTTGTTTGTTAACAACATTTCCAAGTCAGTAAGTACTCTACTTTCATTATCAGACAATTTGACAGATGTAATACTTCCATCATAGATATTACTGCTGCACTTGTTAATGTTAATTTCGCAACAAATAGTTAACTTGTTATCTGGCAATAAATGATTTTTTTCATTAAAAAGAACATCTCTTGAGATAAATTCTCTGAATCCCCAGTCACAACCAGGTGTGAACAAACGATTGCTGTCGGATTCAATCTCGTTTGTTTTTGATTTTTTACTATTCAAGAGGTAAAATTTGTACTTTGCTTTAATTTCACCTTGATCATCCGATTCAAACTGAAGAAATAACGATACATAATCGGCATAACTTTTGTCAAAACCTTTAGGGTACAAATGTATAGACCACTTTAGTTGCCCACTGTTTCCCATTGAAAAGATGGGTGATTTCAAGAAATCGCTGGTTTTGTTGTGGCAAGCACAAAAATTGTTTATAGTCCACATAAAAGTGGGTACACATTTTACCATTTGTACATCACCAAAACTGTTTATACTACTTGAACTCATGATTGATACCTTCTTTACCATAAATGATGTATTATTACTCGAGGCATTTGATGTGCCTATTCAAGGTATTCACATGCTTTAAAAGCAATTTCATATATTTCATTAGATTGTAGTAGATGCAGTTGCACTTTACTACATTCTTTACTTAAAAAAATACAAAATGCTCCAAAAAGGTCAAACCGCTTCGACGCTTGTTTATTATTTACTTACATCACGTTACGAAGTTCTGCGCAAGTGCCTATGGTATTTACCAATCTTAGAAATTTAAAATAGAAGTTTAAAGTATGCGACGTCACGTTGGCAAACTTGAATAGCAAAAAATTCAAACAGTTAAGGGATACCAAAGAATTCTTCGAGTTCTAATATTTTATAAATGATTATTTACGAGTAGTTTGTATATTTTTTTACAAACTTACAATATAAAGATTGTGTAATAAAAAAATTTGTTAATAAATTAAAATTAAATTTTAGTTTGCATTTTTTTTTAAATGGCATCCGAAACTTTCAAGTTCATCACCTTATAATTATTAATTTTAATTGTTATAATGACTATTTATATTATTTTTTAAGTAACTTTTTCTACCACTAGTTTTTTAAGAAACAAATTTATATTTTTTTTTTTAATTAAACTCAAAGTAAAATTAAAAATATATGCGATAAGAAATAATTTTATTCATTACTCTGTCATAAATGCAGTTCTGACTTTGAAATATTACATTATTAAGATTGAGTTATTTTTAATCTGCATCATGAAAGATAACGTGGATATTGTGCAACGCGGCGCTCTCTGCAAAAACTATGTATGTTGCTGCAGCTTTATAGTCAGTGATCAGAGTAAATGAAGCAGGAAATGAAGTGTTGAACTTTGTGCTTCAAGATGTGGAATATTTCAGATTTTTTATTTTCAATGACATTTTGGATTTTAATAGTCGTTTCTTGTTTGTATCTATATCTAAAATTTATTTTATTTGATTACTGGAATAAAACGAACGTTCCTCATGTACCCCCAAATGTTATCCTCGGTAATATAAATTTTAATTTCTTGGTGGGCAGAATTACAATTGGTAAGTTTGACATTATATAAAAAATGTATATGTATGTAGATAGAGATATACGAAAAGTGGCCCTACTTAAAATGGTGTATTTTTTACTATTTTTGCGCAACTAATGCTACTTTTCGCGTTACTATAGTAGCGCATCTAAAACAGGGACGCAAATTTTTGCGCAATTAAAAGCGCTATTAATAATGCTACTAATTTAAAAAAAAATGGAAACTATTTCAATCTTTTTTTTTTAATAGTATCGAGCTTTTGGTAGCGCTTTTAATTGCGCAAAAAGTTCCGTCATTTTCTTAGCTACGCATTTAGTAGCGTTACTTTTTGCTTTCACTATTAGTTGCGCAAAACTTTTGTTTCGATAAGGTTACCCTAGAAGTTACGCGCCCATTTTCAGTAGGGGGTGACAGAATTTAAAATAATGATTAATTGGAACTTACACCTATTTATTAAAAAGGAAATGAAAACCCTTGATTTTGTCTCGCTCTTTATTCTCTAATCTCCCTCGTCTCTTTCGTTAAATTTTTAATTAATTTATCAAATATATAAAATAAAATTTTGTTGCAGGTGATTTGGTAAGAGAGCTTTACGACAAATTTCGAAAGCAACGATTTTTCGGCATGTACATGTTTCACAATCCAATTCTGGTCATCAACGATCCCGAGCTGATCCGCTCGATTTTGGTGAAGGATTTTCAACATTTTTACGATCGCGGAATTCACTCCAACTTGAAAGTAGATCCAATGTCTTTTAATTTGTTCAGACTACCCGGTGAGAGGTGGAAACACTTGAGGACAAAATTGACTCCGATTTTCACTTCTGGTAAACTAAAGCAGCTTTACCCACTGCTAATCGAGGTTTCGGACGAGCTCGTAAAAATTTGCGACGAATCGTTAAAACACGAAAATGTCATGGATGTAAAAGATATCGTCGAGAGGTTTGAAATACTTTATCATTCGATTCAACTTTTTAGTGTTAAATGTACATTTTTTACACGCAAGGCTCTTATTTTTAGATTTATAACCGATTGCATATCTACAGTGGCGTTTGGATTTAACTGCAACAGCTTGAAGAATCCTGAAAACGAGTTCAGCAATTACGGCAAATTGGGCACTGACATGGGAAAGTATTCGGCAGTTTTGAGTATATTCGGGTCCAACATACTGGACTTTCTCTGCCTGCCGGTGTTCAGAAACAGCGTCAACAGCTTCTTCATCCGAACCTTCGAGGATGTTGTCCGATACCGCGTGAGAGAGAAGGTCGTGAGGAACGACTTCATAAACTTGTTAATGGATCTCACGGATTATCAGCAAGAGAATAATAAGCATGAAATTTCTGATGGTTAAGTTTTAACATTTTTGTACCAAAATTATTATTAATCACCGTACGCAATAATTAGAACAATAATTACTTGTAAAAACAAATTAGAAATTGAGGAAGTTTTTTTCCTCCATTATAATTACTACACTTTTATTGTTTTAATGGTATTTTTTTCTCGGTAAACGAAATTTTATTAAATGACGTTCAATAAAAACTTTCTTTTAGATATTAATCGGGATAAATTGAACATACTGGAAGCAGCAGCACAAGTATTTGTATTTTTCATAGCTGGCTTCGAAACGACTTCAACCACCGTTACCTACTGCCTCCACGAATTAGCTAAATATCCGGAAGTACAAGAAAAATTGCAAGAAGAAATCGATAAAGTCCTCGATACCCCGGAAGGCTTCAATTACGAAAATTTGATGAACATGAAGTTCCTCGACATGGTATTCTGCGGTAATTGTGTTCTAAACATTTTTCGAAAAGTAAAAAAATTTTATTCAGCTTTATTTAACATCTTTTTTATGACCAATAGAGGCACTACGGAAGCATCCGGCCGTTCCTTTCGTGAATCGGCTCTGTACGAAGGACTACTTGATTCCGGATTCGGACGTCGTCGTACCCAAAGGAATGAGACTGGCCATTGCGGTGAACGGGTTGCAGAATGATCCAGACATTTATCCCGATCCCGAGAGGTTCGATCCCACGCGCTTCTCAAAGGAGAACTGCGCTAAACGAAGTTCGTACTTTTTCTTGCCCTTCGGCGAGGGTCCGAGGATTTGCATTGGTAACTATTTTACGGAAAATCTTTTCTACGGCTAAAATTTTGATTACTTAATTAATTGTTGTTAATATTGTTCATTATTTATATTTTTTATGCGATTACAGCTAAACGTGTAGCGTTGATGCAAGGAAAAGTTGCACTGGTGACCTTACTGTCGAAATTCAAATTCTCCATCTGCGAAAAGACACCGATACCTTTAACCTACAGTAATCGCACCTTTTTAACCGTGACCGATGAAAAATTATATTTGGAAGTCGAAAAACGATAAATACGTGAAATCATTGACTTAAAATTTTGATCTCTGCTAATTTACACGATGCGCTGCAAAAATGGTAAATATGAATTGAAGCGGATAAGGATCACATAAGTGAAATTCCAATATGTACTTTTTAAGTAGAGTGGAAAGGCCAACAGTATACAATGTGAACTTTGCCCGTCAACGCTTTTACGGTCGGAGGTCATTATCCTTTGTGAGAATCAATATGTACCTTTTGTTTGCTCTACTCATTACATGCAGTATCAGCACTCATTAATTGTTCTCGTGGAGCATTGATATCTATTATCATTGTGCTCGCTCTAAGAGGTATAATTATAACAATGGATAACGTTCGCTATGAAAATCGGGCACGCAATTCGCAATGTAAACAATCAAGAAAATAAAAATTTACATTTTTTGCACATCAAAATACATTTGACAAATTATATAAACAAAACATTTTGTATTTCCTCAAATTTCAGAACAAATTGAATAATTTATAAGCTAAGATCTTAATCGTTCATCAATCCGATCGAGTGCTTTTTTTTTAATCTTTTACATTACGACAGCAGGTTTGTAAAAATTCGTAAATTTTACAACTTCAATCAAGCAGTGATTAATGTTTTTAGCTAAACGTAGGAACAGTAGCCTATTGTGTATCACCTCGAGTGCAATCTCAAGATGCAAGTCCCTAAAAAGTGCGATGAATTCTTACGCAAAAAATGCATCGCCCCACGCCCGTCTCCCCTCGCATAAAAAAAGCTCATCGCGCCTCGCTCGGTCGTCCCATTGAGGGTCTGCAGACGCGCCTCCGCGCTGACCGTCAAAGTGAAAGCTCTCGCGGTCTGGAGGTCATTATCCCTCGGCGGGCAATCGATATGGGCCGGCGACTACGCCGAGCTTGACACCGCGGGCCGCCCCCGCGCGCGCGCCTCCCAGTCGCCATAGCTACACGCGCCCGCGGCGGCCCGCGATCGAAAGCACACCGCCGATCCGCCGCCGGCAGTACGGCGCGCGCCGCACGCCGACGACGTTCCGCGTATACCTAAGGTACGGCGCGGACTCCACGGTCTGCTCTCCGCGCGCGTACACGCTCCTTACCCGGGCATACGGCTTCCCTCTGCGTTTGCTCCTTTGTACACTCGGTCGCGGGGGGCGCGGGGGAAATGCTCGCGTGATGGTCGACTGTTCGTTCGTGTATCTACTTGCCGGTCGCGCGGAGATTCGGAGATCGGTGGGGTGATTCTGTAGGCTAGAGGTGCTTTTTCTTAGTTTCCGGATTTATTTTTCATGCTAGTGTGCGGTGAGGTTACTGTCGAGGGGCAAAGTTGTGCGCTGTTCGATGTAAGTAAATGATTGTTTTTGTTTACTATGGAACTTGAATATATTTGAAAATTGTAAAAAGCAAGAATATCTTATAAAAAATTGTATTAAAATGAAATTTTGTAAATTAATAATTTTAAAAATACAAAAATTGGAATTAATTTTTAAAGTTATTTAGTTAAAGATGCATCTCAGATTTAAAAACAATTAGATTAGGTACACTCCGAATAATTTCTTTTAGAAAAGTATCTATTTCTAAAATATCTATTTATAATTTCAGATTTGTTTTTAATTTTACTTGACATTGTCCAGATTTTGAGATTTTGACACTTTTATATCAACGTTTATATAAGTTACTTGACCATTCTCTTTCATGTTCTAAAAGAAATTATTTTATCGAAGTGTCACATACGCATGAATAAAAAAAACTTTTTTTAAACTACAGTGTACCTTAAGAAGTTCTCTGATAATGTAGAAGAGTGAAAAATTCAGAAAATCACTCTATTGGTGTGAAAATTCACTCTTTTTCAGAAAAAAATACAGCCACTCAAAACTCGATTGGCTGTGTTATCACTCGTTTCGAGTGGTTTTTCACTCTTCCATATTTTGAAGATTATGAGGGTTGATATACAAATATGCAATTTGTAGACCGTAGTTATAGTAATCCACTGCACTATTAACAATCTAAGTAAAAAGATAATTAAAATATCTTTTCCATTAAGTAATACCACAAATTTATTATATATTATTGTCACCTTTATCGACATAATTAAAATCTTTGTATAAAAACAAGATTAAAATAATTGAATTGCAAATTCAGCTGAGCAAACGTGCGAGATAACGATCGAATTTTCGAATTTTCATTTCTATAATAAGAAAAGCTTTTGAGCTATTTATCGCGGCGGGCGGTTCAAGGCACCGGAAACAAAAAGCAATTAGTCCGATTCTGTTGAATATTTCTGAGGCGACGGCACGCGATTTCGGCTGGCGGTCGTTGACGCGCGGAGGGATACCGAACCTCCACCAACTTTAAATTGCGCCCAGGTACTACATACATCATAACTGTCTTTATCGATCATCACGACTGTACCATTTTCACCCAGACTTTCGGCCGAATGCATGCCTTGACTCAGCGGGTTTTTAGGGGTAGATCTTAGAATCACATTTTTTTACTTAAAAATAATTTAGTACACGGAGAAAAATGGTCAAGTAAAAATTACTATACTGTTTAGGAACGCAGGGACAGACTCGACCAACCAAAA
>JAXIUT010017429.1:0-19929 GCA_035586675.1 Eurytoma californica
GAGAGAGAGAGAGAGAGAGAGAGAGAGAGAGAGAGAGAGAGAGAGAGAGAGAGAGAGAGAGAGAGAGAGAGAGAGCTAATACAATCGAGGCTCAGACGAAATGGATTTTTTATTGCGTCGGTACTTCCGCCGCAAAGGGAATAATTAATTTCTGAGCCAGAGTAGTGTTATAGTGGATTTCATCGTATTTTTCCTGAACGGGGTGAGTTTCATTAGGTTAATGTGATTTGGAATGCTGTGCGAAATTCAATATCGAAGAGATGGCACGTAATGAATATGATCCAGAAGATTGTGTCTAATGTACCGATGGTGTACGATTGCATTTTTTAATTTAGGGGAGTAGGAAATCATTATATAAGTAACTTTATTAAAAAAATAGTAGCTAAAAAATCTATGATATTAAGTACTCGTTTCTGAGTGAAAAAGTCTAATTACACGTTAAATCTTGAATGAGAGCTGATCGTAAACAAAAGTCAGCCCAGATATCCGGGTTCACCGGTGTGCATTGCCCGAAGCCGCGGCTGCGGCGCGTCCTGCTGTCAATATTGAAAAAAGGAGGGTTGGTGTGGGATTTGATTTGCAGTCGAATCCGAAGGGATTTTCCCGTACGCTCTGGACAATTCGTTTAAAGTTGCGCTTTTACTCCTCTATTTCGCATTAAACTTCCTCTTGTTCCCACCGGCATGACACTTTTTTTAACGGTACGTGCTGAATCAATGAACGGGTGATCCGAGAGAACTAAGAGTCTATTCAACCCTCAACGGGTTAAGCGGCCACTTGTGTTGGTTCTATTATATGTATCGGCATTTTAACCTACAAGAAAGATTTTAATGAATATTCAGCATTAAATGGTGTACAAGTTTAGCTTCAATCATGCGATATTTATTATTTTATAAAAGAGCAGTTTTATGAATCAATATTCTACACTGAAATATATTTTTCGTAAAAATTTGCGTGAAAAACCACTATTGCGGGGCGGTTTGCCACTGCGGATATTTTTACGGGAAAATAACTGTAATTTTAATCTCAATCTTGGGCGATCGGCCACAGTGGAATTTTTGTTATTAAGCTCAGTAAAAATTTACTGAGCTTGATAACAAATATTCACATAAAATTTTCAACTGTGGACAACCATACAACATTCGATCTGATTTTCCAGTAAATATTTCCATGATAGCAAACCATCCCACAATGACGTTTTTCAATTAATTTTTATACGGTCAGCTTCGCCTTAAATTTTACGAGAAAATGCTTCCAGTGCACCTGTTTTATTGAAACATTAGATTTTGCATTTGATTACAACAAAATATTCCTAAGAAAATAGGAACCCAAGCTGTAAAAGTGAGAAGGCGCTTATCTGACACAGAGGGCAGGGCGCTGCAATCCAAGCTTCATCCGCACCCTCGAATGGAAGCTAAGGAAAGCCTACGCGCGGGCAACTAATCGAATCGTGGCGAGCGGATAGAATTAAAGTGTCGGGGATCCCGCGAGCGCCTCATCATCCGGCAAGATGAGCGGGAATTTCCCCCCGGCCGCGTCTCCGGGTGAGCTCAATTGGATTGCCGCTCGGCCAAATCCGCAGCCAAGCCTCGCGGGATCCGCTCGTGAGATAAGCGATAATTTTTCAATTTCGCCGTTGCCGCGCCCGCGCCGCGCCGCCGGGCAATTACTCGCGGCGCCGGCGAATCGATATATATATCTAACAGTCGGGTCTGCCGCGCCTCCCGTCAGTCATCGCTCCTTCGCGATCTTTGCATCCCGTTTTTTTCTCTCTCTCTCGCGCCCCTTTATCCGATCGGCGCGCCGGCGACAATTTATAAGGTCGGGCCTCGTTTATCACGGGACCCCGGTTAAATTAATTTCCCGGCGGTTATTAAAATTCGTTTCGACAGATTTCCACTTGAAAGCTGTCGCGTCAGCCGGTTGCTCACTGCGCGAGGTTCTTTAAACGTTATTGGGATTGCGATCTTTTAGGTGACGGGGTTTTAATTAAATTCGCACCGATTTTTTTTTTGACGTTTCTGTGATTTCCACTGAGATAAATAATATCGAAGGATTGTCGTAGTCACTATGATCCGCGGCTAAGATTAGTTTTAATTTTCCAAAATCCCCAGAATTGACGTTTTACTTTGTTCAAATAAATTTACGTAAATGTAAGATAGGATTAAATCAGTTTTTTTTTTGTAAAATGATCATTTTAATAAAAGTTATAGGTACTCTACCGAATGAAATTTGAAATAGGAATATAATAAATTTCGCGAAACAAAGGTAAAACGAAAATCCCCGGTATTGACGTTTTACTTTGTTAAAACAAATTTATGTAAATGTAAGATAGGATTAAATCAGTTTTTTTTGTAAAATGATCATTTTAATACAAGTTATAGGTACTCTACCGAATGAAATTTGAAATAGGAATATAATAAATTTCGCGAAACAAAGGTAAAATGAAAATCCCCGGTATTGACGTTTTACTTTGTTCAAATAAATTTACGTAAATGTAAGTTAGTATTAAATCAGTTTTTTTTTTTGTAAAATGATCATTTTAATAAAAGTTATAGGTACTCTACCGAATGAAATTTGAAATAGGAATATAATAAATTTCGCGAAACAAAGGTAAAACGAAAATCCCCGGTATTGACGTTTTACTTTGTTAAAACAAATTTATGTAAATGTAAGATAGGATTAAATCAGTTTTTTTTGTAAAATGATCATTTTAATACAAGTTATAGGTACTCTACCGAATGAAATTTGAAATAGGAATATAATAAATTTCGCGAAACAAAGGTAAAATGAAAATCCCCGGTATTGACGTTTTACTTTGTTCAAATAAATTTACGTAAATGTAAGATAGTATTAAATCAGTTTTTTTTTTGTAAAATGATCATTTTAATACAAGTTATAGGTACTCTACCGAATGAAATCTGAAATAGGAATATAATAAATTTCGCGAAACAAAGGTAAAACGAAGATGTAGATAAAACAAATAAATACGCGCAACATAATTTACCAAGTTCCCTCGGTACAAACGTGCAGCCGTACGTAACGATATACCGAAGGTCGAAAGCTGGCCGGGGAATACACGGAAAATCACGTGATCCGAGTGCCGCCTGCTCTCACCGGACTTGCGCCCTATTCGAGAAACTTTGACCCCCCTCCCCCCACCTACGCATTATTAGATAATAAATGGGCGTCGGTGTAAAAAGCCACTCGACAAGTTTGCCCCATAACCGTTGCTCACCCGGCGAGCGGAAGGAGGGCCGCGCCGCGCCTCCCCCGGCTGTCTATACATATTTCACCGCGAAAAGACGAGCACGCCTCGCACTTTCCTTCATCTAATGGACGTCTGCGGCCGGGGAAATTTTCGCGAGGCACCGCCTAATGCACTGGCGTCATGATTTGTGCGATCTCCCGGCGCGGCGCGTGACCCCGGCGCTCATTCCAGGCGCGCTCCCCTTTATCCTCGCCCGCAGATGTTGCGCCGTCGCGGCGATCGCAGTTTCGTGGACTTATCGCAGCGGCGGGGGGCAGCGGCAATTTCGGGCCGGCTGAGCGAAGTCGCGGCTTCTGGCGGAAACGTTCGCGCGGTGAGGGCGCGAACTTCGATCGCCGCGAGTAAATTGCGGTCGCCGATGCATTAAGGAATATTAAAAGGCGTAAGTTAAGCTTGATCGTTCGTTTCTTTTGTTAGCGTAATTGTAGGGGTTCCGTCGGGCTTACGGTATTGGGCTGTTTACGGTACAGTAATGCGATGAATTTAACCAACAGAGTGGCGCGATTCGTCATTTAACTGGCTTCACTGTTCAATTAAAAATCACGTCGATATTTGGATGATGCAATAAATGTAGTATATTATTGTGGAACAAAAATTAATTTTTTATTAAACTAAAATTTAAAATTAATTATTTTATATTGCATATTTTTCTTCGAAAATAGTCTCATTTTCTATATGTTCCACTATTTTCCTCTCTTCCATATATTCAATCTGCTATTATTTACATTATCTCGCTAACTTACTTTTTGGATTATTGTTCATTTCTATAACATCGATATCAATATTTAAATGGAAAAAATTCTATCACATCTAATGCATATTTCAATAACTTAAAAGAAGAACTGAAGCGTTAAATAATGTATGAAGTGAAAGGATAATCAATGTGAAAGCACAGATCCTACCGATTCGATCAGCCAGTAGCCTCTTTTTTCATGAATTTAAATTGAATATACTTGTAAATGCACCAAGTTTAGTACAGTTTAATATTTTCTGAATTTGAAATTCAGTTATATAATTTCGTGTAAAATCCAAAGATCGAATACTGAAGTTAATTAAAAATTATTTATTTTCTGTTTTACGCACGTTTTAACTCTTTACCTTTCAATTCCTTTAAAAAAGTAGGGAAGATTTAGTTTATTTTGTTATGCTAATTTTAATACGTGATATCATCCTGAGTTAAAATATGCATTGTGTACCCTATAGAGTATAATACCGGCCTGAAGATTTTTCTGACTTCGAACTACTAGTTCTACTTTAACTATAAAAATTTAAAAAAATGTGATAGAGCAGCCATAAATATTCTTTGCATGAAAAAGGAACATATTTAAGAGTATTTACATGGATATTTATTAAAAAATAAACTTTTTTGCAATTATTATCTCTGAATGTCGCATGAAATCTTGGTTTTTCTACTTATTTTACCAAATTGCACTCTTATCTTTCTTAAAATGCTCTTTACTTTCTCAGATTAATTTTTTTAAATTTAACATTTCTCATACAATTAATAAAAATTACGAATATATGCTTCAAAAATAATCAACTCCAAGCTTTCATGGTTATTGTTCTGTTTACAACCTTGCAAGTTAGAATAATCATTGTTTCAAAGCACCTACTATCCAATACTATTAGACTCCGATCTAAGATAGAGTAATATTTTACTTAAAAATGAATTACGTTTTCAAATATTTACCTAATTAAATATCATCAAGTATACATCGCTCGCTTTTAAACGCTTCAGCGACGCAGTTGTAAGATGAAAGGATAAATGTTGCATTTAAAACTCCTTCCCGGGGCAAATCCTTGCGGCACGCAGGCTAATCAGCGCTAAACACACGCGTAATCCGGGCTCCGGCGTGTGCGCGGTCTGATCGCTTAAAGCCCGGCAAAGCCCCGTTCGTACTCAATTGGCACGGTGGCTACCTTGGAAAACATGAATTCCGCTTCGCGCCGATTTCAAAGTTAGGTCCAATCGGCGCACTGCATTACCGCGCCGGAGTTTGGACTTACCAGCCCAGCGTTATTACGCGCCCGCTCATCGCACCGGAAAATATTCCGGAATTTGCGTGTTTTTCCGACTTAACAATCACAAAACGATTCCAGTTTTTCGCACCTGCTTAATGAAATGTGCAATTTTCAGACTTTTCTAATTCTTTCTAACGAAGAATTTGTAGTCATCACGTGAACACGATTACTAACATATAGCTTGTTTAATTTTTGTAATTTCTTTTTAGACTACCAATTTGATAATATTTTCGAGGATGAGGTTAAATTAAATGCAAACACTCAATGTTGAGACTTTCAAACATATACCATTGAAAGAAAAAGTATCTTTCAATATCACTTGAAAGTAGCATTGCAGAAACTATTATATTCCCGTTTCGCGTGGCCCTTTCTTCGTAGCTTTTATCCGAGAGCTAAATAAAAAAAAAAATTAAATCTTCAAATTCATGCAAATAATGAATATTCAAACGGTATTCAATGCCGAATCTGAAATTCGTCGCTGGAGCTCCTCTCTCGGGAGACACGGGATCGAAATCAGAAAGAGAGCCGAGGTAATTTGTCGCTGAGCTATATGGCCTTGGGTCTATTGAGGAGGTGCCGCATAAAAAAAGCATATAATATACGCTTTGTGCAAAAGAATGTAGTTTGCGTCCTGCTGTGCAGGTTGTTCTGCTGGAAATTCGCGTGGACGCGCAAGCTCGAGACTTTAAGCCACTATGTCGACAGGATGAAAAATGAATGCTGGTCGATGGAGCGTAACGAGGCAATTAGTACTCACAACCAGTTCTTCGGAAATTCGTGTTGTTGAATTGGCTTTCAAGATTTGCCTCTGTTTGGGAAGAACGAGTCGTGGTGAATATAAATGCCAATATAGAGTTGTTTCATAAACCATTAATTGACTGATATTATTTGGTTTTCATATAGATCATTGTAATCATTTAAAGATCAAGAAGAGAGCGTTAGTTAACAAATGTCGATTAAGAAATTTAAATTTTAAAAAAATGTCACTAGTTTTTCTTTGGGTAACAATGTGCTGTTATTATTAATTAAGAATGTTTAGAAAGTTGGTAATTGTTGTTACCAGATTTTAATTAAGCAAAATGTTAGTAAAATTATCAATAATCTTCAATCGTAGTCGTGCTAATAATATTATGTTTTTTTCTCAACTTTTGATACATATTATATTAAATAAGAAGTAAGTTGCTCTAATCGTTTTCCTTGTACAACGGTGACTGAATGCTAAACTGCGGTGAATTCAGCTTTCTACTTAACCGCATACTCTCACTTTAATACATCTGTGTCATAGGCATTATAACAGAAGTTTTGTCTTTGATAACGTAATTTGAGCGGACATTGTAACAAGATATCGGCAAATAAAAATTGACCAATTCCAGTCACGAAATCTGCTGTACCTAAGAAAATGTGTTTCGCTCGAAGAATATATATTTCGTTAAGCTAAATTGACTTCTCTCATACCACCTAAATCAGCAGAGGGATCATACGTACTACAAAAAAATCACTCGCTTACCCTTCCCTAATTACCTAGCCACAAGGTTTCCGTCTGTATAATGTGCAAAGTAAAATAACATAATTATATTTTTTATTTTATTCTGTTCGGAGAGATTTTCAGAACTAACAGAAGCATTTTATTGGGGTTGGTGGTCGTGACCTCACAAGGGCAAGATGGCTACTTAGAGTAGGGTATTCATACGTATACATACACGGATCATAAGATGTATGTGCCATTGTAACGTCACGATCACCAATCCCAATAACGACGTTTTTGAATGAAATTAATAAATAAACTTTTTTTTGCACTTTTGAATGGGAAAAATAATTGTTGATCGCAAATCAGTCAAATTACATCTCTAAGTGTCTCTTTAATGTAATTTTAATTACAGCTATGTTGATAAATGAACAAACCGCCGGCATTTCCGCGCGCTTCTTTCGCTGGTTCCTAATTAATCAGCTCGGCTCACACATCGCAGCAATTGCGAGCGCGATAATGCAAAGCCGAATGATAAAGCCAAATAGCATTAGGTAATTTGGCGTGGCGGAGGTAGAAATCTCGGGCCTCGGTGATGGCGGCTCGAATTCTCGCCGGTACGTCCCGGGTCTCCCGCCTATCCGGCACCTGGAAATTAAGCTGGAAGTATACAAGGGGTTAAGGTATTCCGAGCGAGCATCTCGACTCTTTTGCCCTTTCTCTCTCTGCGCGCTCTCTCACTCCAGCCGCGCCGAGTCGGCGAATTTAATTAGGGCACTTTAGCGCGCGAGCCAAAATCCTACCTGCGAAAGCAATTTTCGCATCTTGCTCGGGGAAAGTGGTTGTCTTTCTAGCTCGCTCGGCAAATAATTTACTTCGACGTTTAATGCGGCAAACTTTTTTCTTCAATTTGTGCTTTTCAACTGTTGGCTTGCGGGGTGTTTCGGTAACGCCACTTTTTCGAATTTAAGCTACCCAAATTTTGTTCTTATGTGCGAAATCTTTAAATTAAGACGTTTTTGCAGAAATTAAAATATTCTGAGATTTTCTTTGCTTTCTCGATTGTCTTGAGTATTTTACTCTAAAAATTTACTGAAAACTTTACCTAATAATTAAATTCATAAATTTATTTGACATCATTGGAGATTTATTTTTACTTATAAATAATTTTGATGGCGTACTTAGCTATCATTCTATTTCGGCAAAAAATGTCTTTTCGAACATCAAATGACCTGGTAAATTCTCTTAAGACACAAAACTTATCAACACCACTTTCTAAAAGAAGAATTAAAAAGAAATAAGGTCAACTGAAAAAAACAAACTATTGTTTACGTAGCCGTAACGAAGTTTCACAGCTTTGGTCGTAACTCGCAAAATAAATAAAATACAGCGAGAAAGGGCGCGCCGAATTCCGTGGGAACAAGCGATCTTAAATGCACTCTTCCTTAGCATAAACCGAAAGTTTTAAAAATTCAGGTCGCAGTGCCGGCTGCCTCGCACGCTAAACTTACTTACAGTTGCGAGAGCGCCGCAATATTGAATCCCTCCGGGGGGGTTGGGGCTTCGCGGCGATCCGAAAATTTCCCGCCGTCCGTGGAGGGCGTCAGTAAGTCCGAACTTTTCGCCGCCGTTAATCCGCGCGCGGCGCCGGCGCCGCGCGCGAGAGTCGGATGTAGGTCGCCGCTCGAGGAGGGAAGTGGGCCGCGCGAAACTCGCCCCGTCGGCCACGCGCAGCTCGGGCTTGAAAAAAAAAGCCGTGGGTGTGATGAAAGCCAAACAGCGATTCCGTGTGGTCCGGTGTGGGTGTTGGTGTGTGTCGCCGTGACTCACGAAGTCCGCTCTCTTTTTGGTTCCGCGCGACGAGGGCGAGCCAGAAGAGGGCCGACGACGGAAGACCCGGGTGGAAATTATTAGCATAGAGAAAACCGCCTTTGGGGCAGGTTACGTCCGCCGTTGGCTCGCCTTACATTAGCCTGGCCTCTGTGCGAATCAAGTGCGCGCCACGGAAGAGGGAAGTGAGAGAAGCCGACTGCCGAGTGCTGGACTTTCGGTCGCTACTGAAATGTTTGCCGTACTCGAGATATTTCTTTTTATCCCGTGCACGTGACGTATGTTTTTTTTTTCATTTTAAAGTTAAAGAAATCATATTTTTTTTCCTCGTTAATGAAATATTTTTCGATAGGAATATTCGAAACACTTATTCGGTATGGCGATAAATAACTAAATTTCATATTAAGCGAATTAAAAGCATACTATGTGAACTTGACTTAGTGAAAAACCACTGCAATTAATAAAATTTAATTAAAACTTAATGAAAAGAGTTTCACTATTTAGCGATTACTGGAGCAATTTCCTCTAATTTTAGTGGAATTTTGCTAATTTAACTTTAGAGGCCGTACAGTTATATATTAACTTATCTTATTTACCCCCTCCAAGCATAAAAAATGTCTTTAAATAAATCATTTTCGAAAGCATACACTATATTTCAAGCACGAGTCGGTATTTGCTTCTTTATCGCGAAAGCACGAGGCGCGCGGCTTTTGGCGCTACTGAGGGAAGGTCGAGCAGGGCGACAACGCCCTAATCCTTCCTTGTTATTACCAGCCAAAATAATGCGAACGAGCCGAGGGGGGCGGAGGTGGCTTAGGTTAGTTAACTCCGACGCGAGAAAGAGGGAGGGCGCGCGTGCCTCCTTGCTTTTCACGACACCTTCACCCGCTCCTCGGCCCCGCCACCGGCTTCCCATCTTTAATCAGTCGCGCTGCTTCCACCCTTCCGCCCGCCTTACCGAATGATGATTTTGGCTAACACGTCGAGGTTACGAAGCTGCGAGTATAATTGAAGATTATGAGAGATCTTGTGTGCGAGAGGGCAATTCTCTTTACTTTTCTTGCATGTACGTATAACGACTATGGATTTTGCTGCAGACTACGTAAATATTCTTCGTAAATGGGTTTGCTTATTTTCTGATTTAAAAGAAACGATGTTTTTCTGTATAAATAGACACTGTGTATTTTATTCTGTATAAAGGAAAGTAGATAAGTGAAAACAAACAAGTATTCTGAAACTCGCCTTTTCAATTAATTTCTTAATACCTTTGAAATACAACGGACAAATCATGAATAAATATAGGAGAGAGTGGGGCATAGCGGGCCATGCTCGAGAGGCAATGTATTAACCTTCGGGTAATATGTTCAAATATGTTAAATTTGCTGTGAAAAAATATTTGTTAACAAGATTCATTAAAAATAAAGCAGTTGGAAAGAATATATATCATTATTACATTGATCTATTATTACTATATGCAACAATTATATACTAATGTGTATGTGTGTGTGTGTGTGTGTGTGTGTGTGTGTGTGGGTGTGTGCGTGAGTGCGTGTGTGTGTGTGTGTGTGTGTGTGTGCGTGTGCGTGTGCATCTTTCAAACTGCTTTATTTTCATTGAAGCTTGTTAAGAAATATTTTTTACAGCAAATGAAACATATTTAACGGGGTGGCCCACTATGCCCCGAAGGTTTACATTGCCCCGTGGCCCGCTATACCCCGCTTTCCCCAAATCATATTTTATTTTAAGCACTTACATGATATGCTGCATTTTATTTTTACTAAAGAATTTTTATTGTTTCCAAGTAATATATTTCATAAAAGATATAGTGAATGCAGCCGGAAATCGTTGAAGAATTTTAACCATCCTTTCCTCTTCTGCCTGTTCACTCTGTTCCGAAAGCCTTATTGCTGGGACGCGTTGCATTCCCATTGAAATTACCGTTCGACTGCATCTCGACATTCGTTTATCCAGCGACGCGCGCAGCGGCAACCGCTTTCAGAAAGTTAATTAACCCCGGGCGATCGCTCTTCCAGCGGCGACTTTTCAGCAATTTTCTAGTGTCGACCGCGCAGTTCGACGGGGCCCGGCCAGTTAGCTGAAATAATCGCTCGCCGGGGGGTGCGCGCCGGCGATCCGTAACGAGATTCATCCGCGCGCGCGCGCCTCCCTGGCCGCGAGCCAACCGGGCCGCGCGGCGCGAATGTTCGGTGGACGAATTTTTCCGTGGCCGCGATATATCTTGCGGATTAAACGCACGGCCATCCCGAAAAAAGAGGGGAGGTACCGGGATCCACGGGGAGTTTTACTACCATTTGACGATTGCTCGTTTTCGCATTCTCCGCACTCCCTTTTCATAATGTATTGCACTGATAGAAAAATCCAGGAGAGTTTTCTTAAATTTTAGGAAATTCTCCTTTTTCATATATCAGGTATTTCTCCTACAAAAATAGGAAAACCTCCTAAACGAAAAAGGAGAAGTTCCTAAACGAAAAAGAAGAAACTCCTAAATGAAAACATTTTGTAGAGTTCCTTCTTTTCCGTTTAGGAGGTTTTACTATTTTTGTAGGAGAAACACCTGATAATGAAAAAGGAGAATTTCCTATAAATTTTCAGGATAATTTCCTTCAATTTAAGTAAACTCTCCTGGATTTTTCTATCAGTGTGTAAACTCAACAATACATAGACGGTTTTATAAAACAATATAACTAAAAAAATGAATGATTTCTCGTTTCAAATTTTCTATTCTGATTATGTAAAATCTTGTGATACTACTAGTGTGTATTTTCTGATAAATTAAATTTCTTTTACATTTATTAACTACACGATCATTTTTTATATAAAGCACCAAAAATCCTTAACCGTCTATTATACGTTTGCCCTACTACGGTGGGCGGCCGTTGGCAGGATTCCCGGGTATGACCGCGGGCTGCAATAATGACCCGCCGTCGTAGCGTAAAAGTACAATTGATTCGGTGGGAGTGCGCGTATCACCGTACTCGCGGAAGTTGGCCGCGCGGAGGACGGAGCAGCGCGACCCACTCGAGAATGCCGAGTGGCGCACGCGGCTTGTCGCGAGAGCGGAAAAAAAGAAATTTCAGGAGCTCGTTCTACGGCTCGTTTTTCGAGGCTGGTACTTTAATCTCCTTTCGGCGTCGCTCGGAGCCGCGGCCCCGGTCGAGCAGCGCTCGAGCGATATTCCGCCCACCGTGATTTAAGAGATGTCTTTTTCACGAGAATTCAGCCGACCTTTCCGCACTGAAATGGCTATTGCGAACGAAGAGGGATGGCTCGTTCGGCTAATGAATATCAATGTTGCTGCTGATTCTTTAAATTTTGAATTGACGAATGAACATCGTTCAAGCTTCAAGAATTCACGAGCCAGCTTTACGTCAACTTTTTATTTAAAAAACGCTTTTTTAACGTAAAGATAGGAATGATTCATGTTGTCTAATATCCTAAAGAGAATATGAATTAGAAAGTTGCATTATTTTATAGAGTATATTTTTATAGTTTAAACTGCAAAATAAGAAAATAGATAGTTTTTATCTTTTTTCCGACAAAAATAAAGGTACAAGCAATAGGTAGATTCTGGTATAAATAATGGGCAAAGAAAAACTAATAATTGTAATCTAATTATTAATTTTCTTCGCAGTGTAGTGAGCAAATCAATTTTATTCTGAACTAACCACCTTTTTTGAGAAACAAATTAAATCTTTAATTTAATACTTTCATTCTGCAGGACATTTTAGCCTTCTTTTTTTAATCAATAAAGCATTCGTAAAAATAATTTTTAATAATTCACTCGAAATAATCGGAGTATTACTGTTGGCTAATACCCAGATTCATTCTCTCTCGATTTTATCGCCGACACGTCACTGATCCTACTAAATGCTGGGGGTTCAGCCGGATTCGCTGACGCGCGACTCGGCCCAACATCGACGCCCCCTCCCCCCACCCCTCTATCTCCCGAGAAATGAAATGCGAGAAACCGCGGATGTCACTTTCGCGAGAGCAACCCCTTTCCCTCGGGCCCGCGGTTCGGATTAGCCCTCGTCGGTGTTCGAGCGGCAAAATGCGTGGATTATTAACATGGCGACGCGCGCAGTAGTCGCGCGACGACTGCGATATATGCCGAAGAGCCCGCCTGGAGGGGCTTTGCATTCGATTTGCCGATGATTAAGCGGGATCAGGCCGCCTCTCGCTTGCACGGGAAGGTGCGTTTGTGTATTCCGCAGCGGTGCCGGCCAGTGAATTTGCGCTGCGGCCGACGATACGCGTCGATGAAAAAGCGAGCACGAGCCTGCAGTACGCAGCCGAGCGTGCAGCTAATGACCCGGCGATGTTCAAGTCGATTAGTCGATTCGATTGGTGAAGAAGGGTAGGGTATTTCGTAAATTGAGTTAGTGCGCCGAAGCTGCCTCTTATCGGAGTGGATTTGGACGATGGCTAAATTTCGTTCGGCCGGTGTTTACTTGATGAATAAATCACTGTCGGATCAATCGGGTTTACTTAATTGTTTTGCGTGTTGAATTCGACGCGTCTTTTGCGATGTTGCGCGGAAAATTATGCTTCTTTTGTCTATTGGAAAATGAGTTTAATTTGAGAGGAATTGTAATTGGTACGTTGTAAATAGTAGTTTCATTAGAGGGTTTAGAAGTTGCCGAAAGTGCACTGACAATGACCCACAGTAATTAGAGCTGACTAAAAGTGGGGCAGCGACGAATATGCATGACGACAGATAGTTACAAAATTGACGCTGCGCCTTTTAGTGTAGCAGAGGAGTTTAAAAGAACAAAGGACCGCCTGATCATGCGCATAACTTGCTGCTGCAAGCAGGAAATAAATAAAGGCAAAAAGTAAAAGAGGATGAAGAAATCCGGATTAACAACGTGTGTCGTCTACAAAAGTATTAAAATATTAAATAATATGCATAAAATTACCGGAAGTTAATCAGTTCCCGCGGGCTAACAACTAGTCATTGCAACCTAAGTTTCTGGTATATGGAAAAAATTAAACTATCAAAATTTTTATAGAAATCATTAGAATATCGTCTGGATCCAATACTCCGCGACATCATCACGATAAATTAGCCGAAAAGGCAGGTAATGCGGGGAAAAAATCCATTTTTGTTATTTTTTTGTGAAAGGAGGGCCTGGCGACGATGAATCGTCGCGTCGAACAGCAGAACTATGCCGTCACTTCTGACGCTCCAATTGAGGACTAACGATCGCGTCGCGCGGCCGGAATACTTTAGCATAATTGAATATCGCGAATTACTCCTCGAGACTCTCCGTCCGTGTCTTCGGAAGTTCGAGAGGGGGCCCTTCGCCGCATCGTAAAACGAGCCTCCGCGTGTTTACCACTCAGTCTCGCGCAGCTCGCAGGGACAGCCGCCGGCTTTGAATATTTGATTTCGTCTTAGATGGATCTGCATAATATACCGGTTGCCGTATGCGTTCCGTGCTTTCGATTCTATCGAAATCCCGACAGCCGCGATCATCCGATCTGGATTTTCACTATTTACATTGTTGAAAGAATCAAAAGCAATGGCAAAAAATCAAAAGCAAAAAATAAACGATTTCTAAAATTTTCAAATAGTAAGACTCAACCAAATTTTAACTGCGCTTTTGTTATTTGGCTTCCGAATTGAGATTATTAAAAATTTATTTATTATTACTTGATACGAAATATATTAAAAATCAGACTCTCCTACTGAACAATAATTTCTTTCTTCGATCGTGCATTGTCTATGACGCGATATGAATAAAATATAATTTATGCCAATTGTAGTGTAGAATTGCGTTAGAGTAACTATCCTGGCAGTATATCCCACTGGTCCTGAACTTCGTACCTCTCGGGTTAACTTAATCTTCTACGTATCAGCGCGAAGAAAATTGCAATAGTTTATCGCTTGTTTCGCGATTCTCTTCCATTAACTCGCGTGGATTTAGATGGTAATCCTTAAAAAAAATTGCCTCCTGTAAAATTTTATTTTCTATAATAAATAATGGCACAGTAGTTGAATTGAAATTGTCTTAAATTATCAGAAATTGATAATACATCATTGCTTAAGTGTGATATCAATATAATTTACCTTTAGAACAATGAAAAGATTATATTCCTTAAAGTAAGCTGCGTATTAAAATACACCCTCTAAAGTTAGTACGCGTCTCGTCAACCAGTGGATCATAACTGTTTCGTAAAAATGCGCAATCTTTTCTTTTTTATGCAAGCTGCACATCCTCTAAAACAGGTACGAGCCGCTTAATTTTTGCGAATTTCCCAACAAGGCCTTAGAACCTCGGAGTAATGAACAAATGAGAGCGAGTAAGAGAAAAAAAGACAGAGAGTGTGACTTGACCTCGTAACGTCACGTTTGCGGCGCGACGAAAGCGAGTCACGATACGCGAAGAAAAACCAAGAGAGAGAGAGACGCGGTGGGGGGGGGGGGGGGGCGGGGAGGTAGCGCAGGCGGAAACCATGGCCCACTCCAACTCGGCAAAAGAAAGTAAGATGAATATGAGTGGGGGCGCTTGATGGAAGACTTGCGAGGGGACGGCGCCCCGCTAAGAATGAAAATAGAGAAAGAGTATAGCGCGGTCCGGGCGATGAGTCCGTTGAATGCGTTTCCCTCGAGAGCGAATGCGACTCTCGAGAAAATACAAGGACACGTAGCTGCTATTACTTCGCTGAAGTTATTTCTTTGAGCCCCCTCCCCGCCCCCGGCCCGCTCCTTACGAAAATGCGGGACCACCTGGAATCCCTCCCCTTCCCCCTTCCCGCCGCGTAACCCTTTAATTTCTTAAACGCGCGCCGAGCTCGGTAAGAAATTGAACGCGCTGGAGAGCGAACGCTTAATCGGGAGTGCGCGGGGGCGGAGGGGGTCGACCTCCTTTTTCCTCGAACTTTTCCTTCGCGCAGAACTTCATTTGCGGAAGTGAAGGGAGAAGAAAAAGGGGCGCGTCCTTTAGTTATGAACGCGGTGTTAACGTTGCCGGTGGCTTCCTCTCCCCCTACCAAGTAGATTGGCGTGACAAACTCGAGCGTCTGACCAAATCACGACCGCTTCTACTGCGGCGCACGGACGAGATTTTTTAAGATTTGCGGAAAACTGTTAAAAATTTGTAATGACTTGCGCTTCCTCTCAGAGAAAGCTTAATATTTTTTCCTGTATCAGATTAGTGTAGTGAATTCGTTGGAATAAAATTTACCTTTATCAACTCACTGTTATGGCCCATTAAATTCTTTACCGTCGTAATAAACGTAATAGGTATCTACTTGAACCTGATAAACTTTGATTACCTCCTTACCCTTACACACACGCAGAAAATCATTAAATACTTTTTTTATTTATAATATATTTAAAAAAATGCCATTATCAATCCCCCGGTGTAAAAAGCGTTCATATGCATAGAAAACGAGTTTTCGCAAACGGAAGTAGGTTCACGCGGGAACTTTGTATACAGAAAACGCAAAATGAAGCGGGCTTATCGTATCCGATAATCACGTTTCCTTAAAAATGCATGGGAAACTGTTATCTCCCTGTGCAATCGCTCCTCACCCCTTAATATTATCACAGCGTCCTTCTATCTCTCCACCACGTCGTGGATCATCCCCGGGAAAAAAAATAAAACTTATCGCCGTAAAGTGGAGACCGATCGCCGCAGTAAGAAGACGGCGGCGGAGCCAAAATAAGCTGACATAAAAGAAAAGAGAGGTTTAAAGAATTGTACCGAATATGTGAATCGGATAAACGGATGAGCTGACTCGATGCAATTGTTGTGCCGTTGTCGGTATATGGGGGCCGCGGTGCCCCCGCGCCGCAGCCAATTCATTTGGCCAACGGCCAGGGACGCGACTCGAGTCGTCGCAGCTGCTGTTTAATGTACCGGCAGGCAATGAGGCGCGCGCGAGGAGAAAAGGAGAATGCACTCCTTGGTTCTGATTACATTACTATTTTTCGCGCGTCCGAGGACTTTGACGCTGGGCGCAGGCTCGAATGAAATTATTTTTCAATTAATTATACGATGCCGATTCCTTTATTTACTGCTGCAGCACATTTGTAAATTAAATTGTTTTCTCGCTTTTATCTGTCTTAATATTTTTTTGCAAATTTGTTAGAATCTTATTACAAACTTTTGTTCTTTTGTACCTCTAGCGTATAAAGCTAACGTTTGAAACAGATGTAGAATAATATTTTTATTCAAATATAATCATGTCACTTACTATCAGTTTTATGTTTTCATTTTTAAGCCATTTAAATAAAAGCATGTGACATTGTTTCTAGAAAAATGTCCACATTAAGTTTTGTCACTAAGAAAAATGCGTTTCCAAAGAAAAATGTATTCATTTCCAAGCAGTGAAAACTATTCCTCACGGGATCCTTTCTCAGCCAACGGTACAAGACAACAACTAGTCTCCCGTTAAACGCGCCCAAGGAGTGAAAACGCACGGTGACCGAAACTGCGATAGATTTGCCTCCGGCTTCCAAGGACAAGTGACTCAGGTGGATTCGTGAAAAATATCGCTCCTCGGAATCTCGGTTAAATTTTATCTCTCGCTGGAGAATTCGACACCGCGCCAGTCGTTCTCCCTTGGGTGTTCGAACGCTACGAGGCTGCCAGGCCTTTCCTAGATCGGTCCTCTGTTCCGCGAGAAGGACGCTCAGATGTTCACGTTTTCCATCTAATGGTAGCTTATCTTTTCAGTGATTCTCGTGCTTTGCCTTTTAGATGCAGGATTTTCTCATAAGAAAAGCCACTCAATTTGACTGAAACCGGAATCTAAGTTTAGAGTGATTCAGTTTTAACTCGAACAATTTAATTTTTCTAATTTTATGCTCTCTCAGTTCATCGTATTCTAATGACCTTCATAGATTGATTGAGCTCGCGTAAAATCTATAATTTACAGCTTTTTTAAATTACTTAATCAAGCTTTTAAATAGAAGAAATGCGGAAAGAAAAAATTCTCGCGACTATATTTGTTATTCCAGGTGTTATTGAAGCGTCAATAATTCACAAGATTAATGTTTCTTATCGGCGCGATAAGTATCCCTTATCCGGGTAATCAGTGCCACTTAATTTGAAGCACCCCTCCTCGCCGTGAGAAAAGGAAAAATAGCCGTACATTACGTCGGCCATTAGGTTTTACCGCGTACATTTTCATAACGTCCCGAAAGGAAAGCGTCCTAACGGTGAACATAAGGCAACGATATGCATAATCCGCCGAATATTCTCCCCCCTCGTCAGGGGCCGAGCGGGGGGATGACCGGTCCCCCGGGAGCCACGGGGAGTCGGGGGGGTCTCGCGAAGAAATCGTAACGCCGCGGGAGATTTTTCCGTGGATCCATCCCCGCGGGAGTCCTTCGGGCGGCGCTGCTCGGTGGCCGTTCCCCGTTCCAACGACTCCGGCGCGGATCACTCCTGCATCGCAATTTATGCCGGTGGTTTGTATGCGTCGCGCGCCTCCGCCTGCCGCGTGCAGATGTGACCCCGGCGAGCGGGATACGGTACGCAGCCTCTTTCTCTCCTGGCATACGTTCTAATCTATGGGCTATCTTTGCGCATGAGCGAGGCAATGCGTTTTTCCGTTCTAGCGAGCTTACAGCGATGCTTGCGCGAATTCGCTGGGGCAATTAGATTAGCGGGGTGGGAATTGCGATTACTATTAAGTGAGATAAGATTTTTAATGAACATTGTTAGGTTCTTCTGAAATTTTACGGTATATTCGCAGAGAAAGTACGTTTATGATTTTTCATTTAAAAGAAAAAGAATTGGAAATTTACTACATCTATTTAACAGCCTCGTTGAATCACCTATTTGTTATTTGCATTATCAGGTGAGCGTAAACGTGTAACTTTGAAATAATGTAAATAAAGCGTTCAATCTCGAAAATTGGACGAACCCAAGGTTTATCTTTTAACGTCCGCGCGTTGGGACCAAGTCTGCTTACCTCTGCGCGCCCAAATAGTAAGAAAGTCCGCCGGCGTCAGGAAAGTTAGTCTCGCTGCCACCATGACTCGATTTAATTTGAGAATTAACCCTTTGGCGAATGGAGAGGAGAGGGGGCTCTCGATCGACCGCATTAATTCGAGAGCACCGGAGAGTAGAGGAGACGGGGTCTAAGGGGAAAAAGTGAAGCGTCCAGAGCCGAGAGATTAAGGTGGCTCTTTGTGGGCGCGTACCTTGCCTGGATAGTAGCGACTCATACATTTTTACGAGAAGACGGGCGCGGAGGATCATCGATCGGTTTGCCCGAGCCGCGGAATTGACACTCGAGAGGAGCTCGACGCTTATGGAATACGGTAATACGAGTTTTTAAAAAAACTTCCGAGCTGTTGCTGTGCTTTCTCGCGGAGAAATAATATGTCAAGATTTTGAAAAGAATTAAATTAGTGGCAAGTATGTCAATCAACTGCCGTTGAAGTGGTAAACGGCACTGTTATTTTTTAGATAAAAAGAGAAGCGCATAATTTGAAATCCGCTTTGTTTTAATTTATTCAGTTCACTTAACAAAATTTTCATATTCTTTCTTTTATTTAAGAAACAGTTTTATTATGTGTCTGCTAATACATGTTTCTTTTTTTTTAAAGACAAGTTATTTCTTTAGATGAAAAGAGAAGCGCATAATTGAAATCTGCTTTGTGTTAATTTTTTCGGTTTACTTAAAAAAATGTTCATGTTCTTTCATTTATTTATGAAACAGTTTTATTATGTTACTGTTGACACATGTTTTTTTTTTAAGGGAACAAGTTAAGAGGTCAGCGGAGACCTAAGCTTAGGAGGAATAAGTGAGTTAATATATTTATACGCCAGTCGCGGCAAATTGCGGCTGCCACGAATAACGACACTTTACGCTCGCTCGGGTGGCCGCCCCGCACGCAAATGGTCCGACTGCGTCCCCTGGCTACCTCGCGTGTAACTAAATACTGAATCGCTCCGCTGTGTACGTGAAAGCACCGTCGAGACTCTCACCTTTCTGTTAAAAGTCATTTAAATAAAATTAAGTTTAATTCGTAGTACTTCTGAATTTCGCGAAAGTTCCCGCAATAGTGTGCGTTAAATTGTACGAAAAATCTTGAGATAGTTCATCAACTATAACTTGAACAACTGCTTAGACCTCGAAAAGCATGTCGATTCAAGCAGTGCGCGAGACTAATTTTCGTGTAAATTCTACGCGCTCGGTCACTAGTAGGGGCAGTGACTTTTCTCGATCGTCTCCCTCTTAATCCGCGCTTAAGAGCGCGAAGTGAAGTTAAAATTTTACGACGTGCAGCGGGGGGGGGGGGGGGGGGGGGGGGGGGGGGGGGGGGGGGGGGGGGGGGGGGGGGGGGGGGGGGGGG
>JAXIUT010017461.1:0-19895 GCA_035586675.1 Eurytoma californica
ATTAGTATTATCTTTATTTTATCGCGTAACTGTTTGACTGTAAAAGAGTACTTTTTTTATCGCATTATTTATAATCACGTTTGTTTATCAAATTATTTAAGCTTTTTTTAAATCGTTGATTTAAATTAACATAAAAATGTTTGTGTTTAGATGGAAAGGACCCAAATGAGCAGTTAAAAACCCGCACCTATTAGAGCATGGTTTAACCTACGCATCTAATCGCACAAGTATCCGCAGCCCACGGAGAGGATAGACTATAAACAGCAGCACCTCTCCGTAAAAGCGTGATGCCTCGCTCCAGCGAAAAGCAGCCCAACTGCCGCTACCTTTTGTATACCTTACAAAATTCAATAATTGTGTAACCTTAAATACCCAATAAAAACAACGAAATTGTCATCGAAGACACTGGAAACATTGAATAAGAAGCGCCCGAAATCTCCTCGATCCAAGTGCGTCGCGTTGGGTAACGCAACGGGGCACGCTGGTGGGAGCCGTGCCGATATATAACGCGGCGAAGCCTGTATCGCGCGCGCACAGATCGCACGATGTTCTCGAGAGTCCGGATTTCCTGGCTGGCGCTCGCCGCGCTGGCGGTCCACCTCGTACTCGCCGACGAGCAGCGGGACGACGGCCGAGCGTACGAGTCTCCAAGTGGGTGTTGCGTTTCCTGCACAAACCAGGGTGGCGAGTGTTCGTTGTTGCCGCGCCTGATTGTTGTTTGATCGAAGTTTAGTTTGCACTGCTTTAAGGCCCTCGGTAAACGTACTCAGAGCTGATCGAGCAATTCGAGTAATGAATTGTTGTAATTTCGCGGCTTGCTGGATGCGATTGTTTACTTTGGCTTAGTAGATGGATTAATCGAGGCGTTCGACGATTTAGGCGAATGCGATTGACGGATTCTATATTTAATGCTGTTTGCTTTTCGTATGCAGATTCGATTAGACAGAGCGATGTGGAAATCATCTCCGATGGCATGCAGAAAGTTCGAATGTTGTTTTATAATGGGTTAGTATGATCGATGGATATTTTAATTGCGTTAAAAGAGATTTATCATTGGTTCGGTTTTATGTTTAATTTTTTTTTAACTTGTTTCAACGTGTATTAATGTTAACGAAACTGTCCGATCGATTGGCAGAACCGATGCACCGCTCAACTTCACTCTCGAACGATCGAGAGACTTGATGAGCCGAGTCGACAGGAAAAAACCGTTCGTTTTATATATTCACGGATACTTAGAGGCTCCTGGAAATGAAAGTATTAGCACTGTCGTTAATGGTAAGTATGATTTTATTTATCAAATTTATAAAAATATTAAATAAGTTATTAAGTCTTTTTATGATAAAATTATAAAATAAATATTGAACTTTTTTGTATTCAAAAGACGTATTGATTTCATTTCATATAAAATACTATATAATAAAATCAGTTCTGTTTATTTTTCATTTAAATTATAATTTAAATTTTTATACTAATAAACACGTAATAAAATTAGAGGGGAGTCAGGTGGTACAGGACAACGCTCTTTTTATAGCTAGCAAAGTCATGTAGAAGCATACTAGTTATGCGATTGTATAGTTAAGTATTTCCGGCGAGTGGCAATTTTGATGAGTTCTATACACTATGTGCGAGTAGTATTATCATTACTCATTTTTTAAATTTTTTTTAAGCGCACTTTGGAAACTTTACATTCCAATTATAGTATAGCACCTGCTTTACATTAAATAATCGTTTGATGTTTTTTTAATTGTTCTAACATTATGTACAAAGTATGTTTTTACTACACATAAACATGAAACACAATTTCATTCATCTTGTAGTAATACAGTCAGTAAATAAACCCAGGTTTTTAAAACGATAATGACTTTTATAGTAAAACTGAAAGCATTTGTTGTCATAAAGAATATAGATAGCTCAGCTTTAATGAAAACTTTTTAATCAATTTATAAATTACTCAACTCTCTGAAAATATTTATAGATTAATAATTTTTTAAATACTTCCAAATAATTGTGCATCCAATTATTCATTCATTAAGAAAAATATAGAAAAATAAGTAATCAAATTTATTATAAATTATATGAAGTGGAGGATATACTTGAAACATTAGAAAAATGTCTATAGTCCTTTGGGAGTGTTAGATTTTATAGTGAAATTTATCATAATCATTGTAATTTGGATAATAAAAATTGTAAGTTTTTAAAAATGAACAATAATTCATCTAAAGCTTCATGCCTGCCCCCATATTAAAAAATTTATAGTAAATTTTCCTACGCATTATTTTTCCCGTGTAAAATTGCATCAAAACGCAGAAATATGCGTAAATTAAAAACAAATATTTGCTCGTAAATCGCGAACTCCAGACAAAATTTCTTTTATCCGTTATCACGACGTGCAAAAATAGCACCTAAAGCGGCCAGTAAAATCCGCAATGAATGCAATCTTAAAAATCGCATTGAATTTTTCCACGCTGCAGCCTACCGCCAGCGCCGAGCGGACAACATCGTGGTGCTGGACTGGAGCGCGTACGCCTTCGGCGACTACGTGGTCGCGGTGCTGCGGGTGAAGGACGTCTCCCGGTGGACGGCGAGCGCCCTGCAGACCATGGTCTCGGCCGGCCTGAGCCCCGACTCGATCCACGTGGTCGGCCACTCCCTGGGCGCCCATGTGGCCGGCTTCCTCGGCCGCTACCTCAACTTCAGCCTGCCGCGCATCACCGGTACGCACCCTTAATATCGCGCGGTTCCGCTCGGCCCCGACATTGATCGAGGGCCGCGCATTTTACCGCGAGATAATACCTGTCCGATAGCGCGTATCGGCCGCGATTATGCGGCTTTGTTCCCGCCTACCCTCTTCCCGGGGGAACGGAATTTCTTTCGCGTGGATGTGTCGATTGATAAAGCAAGTGACGTAGAAAGGAATTCGTCCGCGAATCGGTTATTGATATATACAGTTTCCTTTTTGTTATTTGGTATTTTATTGCCTAGTTAGGTATGGATACCCTTCGTTAAGAAGAAATGAAAATATTTATAGCGTATTTATGATATTACACTCGAAAATTGAATTAGTGAAAACCTACTAAAAATTAACAAAACGCACTAAAATTTGGTGAAGTGTGCTCCACTAAACGATGATTAGTAGAGAATGATAATCTACTAATTTTTAGTCGTTTTTCACTAATTCAACTTTAGACAGTAATTTTTGCATGGTCGAACAGCTCACTCGAGTTACACGTCGGAGAAAAATTTGAAATTGTTTCTAGTCTGGAATTAAACCATAATTATTAATATAAGCTTATCATTGAGTAATATTTCATTACGTATTTTATGAAGAAGTTGATAAATTAACTTGGTGGCAATTTTCATCATTACATATGAAATTCAAATTGCAGTAGATTAATTACTTAATTAGCTTTCATTTATCAAAAACAGCCTTCAAGTGTGAAATTTCTTAAAATAATAAATTTTCTGTGGAAGTTTGCGGAAATAATACTTGTACAAAATGTGTGCGCCCGAGACAGTAAATTCCGAGCGGGTAAAAAATATTGTTTCCCAACCTTTCTTAAAAGGAAATACTCTACCTTCGTGGTACACGAGATGAAAATTTAGGAATATTTTATTCAATCCCCTGGGTTAGGAGAGAAATACATTTATGGTTCGTATGGAAATACGCGTCAAGATCAGTAATTCAAGTCTTACCGGACTCTGACTTTATCTACTTCCGGCTACTTCTCGGCGCCCATATAATATTTTTTCGAACGTGCTCCAATGATGGTATCATCACTCATGCATAATCAAACACGAACAAATTTCTGGATTTTATTGTTTTTTTTTTTTTTTTTTGTATTGTTCATTTTTTTATCGTTCTTATTTTTAATTTTACTTATGTAATGATATGTGAGTGTTTGTCATTTTTTGAGCACGCTCTTCATTTTTACTTTTTTTCTTCATGGCATTCATTGTTTTATTCATTATTCTTATCTACTTTCAAGATTTTCACATTTTTGCGGCTGCACGGATAATCAAGTTTTTAAAAAGTGTAATAATTTGTTGTATAATTTACTTCCTTTAGTTCCTTTTAAAACTTACTAGAACACTAAGAAATTTTGATAAATATCTAGTAAATTAAAAAAAAACTACTGTAATGTTTCCTTAATGTGAGGACATTCAAATTGACTATTGTGCACTTTTTAGTATATAATTTCTTTCTCCGTCTATTCATTATTTGAACAATATTAAACTTAAAATTTATACGAATCTCCATCATACTGATTAATTTGATCTATATAATATTACGGGTTACTTGTAATTGATTATTGACTATCTTGACGAGGAGCACGACACACCGACTCAGAGCAGCGCAATTTCCTACGCATATACCAATCCCTGTACGCTCTCCGTCTCAAGGTCCCAATCAATCACTTCTCATTTTCAGTTGCTCAGAAATCAATTATCCTTATCCATCCAATAATATTTCCAATCATCCATTTCGAATAATCTCCTTCCCTATCCATTCACAAAAAAATAATCCTTTCACATATAAAACGGCAAAAGCACCATTCCACTCGCTTCCGAAACACTTTGTGTAGCAGTGTCTTTTGAGGGATATTACGCTTTTCATTTCCAATACGCCGAAGTAGTCCGCTGAAGCGACATTTCTTATACGGTACAGAAAAAGCGAGAGAAAGAGAGTTAGTGAGAAAGAGAAAGAGTTAAGGAAAGAGAGACAGAGAGAGAGAGAGAGAGAGAGAGGGGGGGGGGAGGGATGTACGAGAAAACATCGGTAGCTCCGAAGATTATTGGAAAATCCGCGGACTGCCTCCTCAATGAGGCAATCCACATACGCGCAGGCCCCCGATATTTTTCTCCCCGATCGTGCGGATGGCTCCGAATCGAGCTGCGGTTCGCCGCGAGACTATACGCGCACAAAGTGACACTACGGCCCTCGGGCGACGAATCGCGTTGCAGGTCTGGACCCGGCGAATCCTTTGTTCTACCAGCTGAAGGCGGAGCACATAAACGAGTCGAGCGCGCGCCTGGTGGACGTGATACACACTGACGGCCGCTGGTACGGGGCGCACCCGCGCACCGGCAGCGTCGACTTCTACGCCAACGGCGGCGTCAGGCCGCAGCCGGGATGCCCGCTTTTAGGGGTGCCCCTCAGTCCCAGAGGTAAGTTTCGGGAGGGGAGGCCGTATTAATCGCTACTTTGAAAGACTCTTTCGAGAGAGCGATGCCAGAATCCTCTCTTTGAAAAAACGACGGGAGGATGTTGCGAGGCATTTGAAGAAGCTTACTGATTATTGATTGGTTTATATAGAATTCAAAGTATTAAAATTTCAATTTGAAGCATCGAAGGATTGTATGATTTTCAATTATTTTGAATTTCGTTACGAATAAAGGTTTATTTTTTGTAATAATAAAAATTAAAAGTACTGTAGTATGTACTTATATCTTTTAAAGAGAGAATTTCAAGTGTAATGAAGTGCTCGCATGTAGAAAAATTTATCTGTTGATATTTTAATATATTTCAGAATTTTATTAAAAGGGTGTTCAAAAAGCGCGAAGCTTGTTGTATTTTGCTAGTTCAATTAATTTGAGTGTTTTTTTGTAGTACGTGTACAGAACGATTAATATCGAGTTCAAAATTCAAAAGTATGTTATCGAGAAGCTTGAAAAAACTTAAATAGATAAAAAAAAGTTCAGAATGTCGGCATAATAGGAATTGTTTTTCCTAAGCCATTGCACAATTAGATAGCAACATAGTTTAATAAATAGTACGTCATTGCGTTCGGGCAATACTTACTTGATGCGTGCAAAATCATCTTGCGCACGAGTTCCATGCAGAATTCTTTGATGCGTTGCAAATGAATACCTGACGCGCATAACATTCATCTTGCGCATGAGTTCCGTGTAGAATTCTTTGATACGTTACGAACAGAATATTCACGCTGTCCGCGTATGGTTTTTGTGACATCTATAATATTTTGTTAGGACGCGCACGAAGCACAGTGGTATTTTTGTGGATGAGTGAACAAACTTTCATTAGTATTCATTTAGTACTCCCATTGTATAAGTCAATGTAAACATCTAAGATAGTGCTATGCATAAATATTTACGCGAATTATAATTCACAAATATTGTTTTATAAAATAAAGAATATTTTTACAATAAATATCATCAAACATTACAAACAATTAAACATGTGATTATAACAAGTGATTATAATCAAATATTCATTTATCTCATTTTTAAATCTTCTTAAAACTAATAGTAATTGCTTACAGTAAATAATAACAAAAATAATATTTTTTTAATTGTTTTCACAGTATTTATTTTTTTATCGAAAGATAAGCATAATGCATTCCTAATCATTCAATAATACGACTAAGAAAATAAATCCATTTACTCGCGTTTAAATCTTTTCTCACGGTTTATTTTTTGTTATATTTTTTTTTTAAAGAAAAAAAAATATGTTTTTATTGAAACTTTGCTCACCAGTCCACTTGAATATTAAAATATCGATTTTTCTTCATTTACTATAAGCAACGACCTTAGAATATAAAGTTGACTGTCAATAAGTATAAACATCCTTTACGGCCGCATCAATATTCTTTACGCGTCATAAAAGTACCGTCGGTGCCTAACGCTAAAGGGCGCCAATGATTCATGCCATTTTGAAACATTTCAGCTTTATGCAGCCACTGGAGGTCGTGGCGGTATTACGCTGAGTCCGTCGTCAATAACACTGCCTTCCCAGCCGTCGAGTGCGACTCCTACTCGACTTTCGCCAGGAGCGGGTGCAGAAGTAACCGAGTCGTTTATTTCGGATACGCCATGCCTCGCAATATGTGAGTTTTCACGCCCAACCCCCTTCTTAAACTATATACCCGCGCGTCGTTATTGCGCGCAACGTATATATGTATACTTCCATAACCGGCGTAGATCCGTTAAAAACAGTTTTTGCCTCGGCTCCTCGTTCGACGCACAAAGTACGAGCGCCCCCCCCCCCCCGGGGGGGGGGGCGAAAAGCTCTCGATCCGAATATAAAATTGAGCGCGGGAAATTCATCGGCGTTTTATTAAATTCGGACGGTGCCGCTTTAATTAATTTATCGATCACTTCGGAACTTCGCCGAGGCGCGTTTCATTTGGAATTAGTTCAATTTAACGACGACGCGCCGGGCACCATGGCGCGCAAGTAAGTGCAATTTATTTTAGCGCCGCGTACACACGTACACATTGTACACTGGCTATATCGGAGAAACGTCACGCGTTGCGCGCGCGCACTATTCATACATCGCGAAAAGGTGTCAAATGAACTTCACCGCGAGCGCAATCTCGTTTCATTTGATTTTGAACTATGCTTTGTGGCGAACTTTTGAGTCGCCTCTTAATTATGCGAATTCCAAATTTTCACCCGGGCGTTTCAAAGCGACCTGATGCATGCTACTGCATTTCGCTTCGAATTAAAGTGACAATTTCGAATTTACGTAATGGAATTCGCAAACAGCGTTAAAACGTAATGATAAAATTGATGAAATTAATGATAGATAATTTCGTTTTGAATAAAAGTGATAATTATGAATACACATAACGATATATGCATGCAGTAGATACATTTATACAACAACTACATTCATTAAATTTTTGTTAAAATGCAATTGCTAAAGTTTACGAAATTAATTGACATTTATTTACTTTTAATTGCAGTACGGGAGTCTACTACTTCGACACGAATAGAGAGAGTCCGTACAGCAGAGGCATAAAAGGATTGCGAAATAACAAATAAAGAGAAAATTTGAATCAACTAACGAAAAAAAAAAAATATTTATTACAATAATAATACATTTTGTGCTTAATCATTACAATTCTTATAAATAACAGTCGTTTTTATTTTCATAGTAATACCCTGTCGTAGAAAATTGGGGCGCGACACTTGAACGCGTCGCACTACCCTTATCAATAAGTGGCAGTATGTCGGGTGATAAATTTAGACACACGTAGTGCACTCGAAAGGATGTCGAAGCCACATCAGTGTGATCAAACGAAATTTCTGAAAAAGAAAGAGGGAAACAAGAGTGCATGGATTAATCTCTGTTGGCAGAACAAACATAGCCGCGATAGCGCATAAACTTTAAGTTCTTCTCTTCGATCGCGACGACTATTGGCAAACAAACGTCTCGCTATTATAAAAACATCGCGTCGGCATGTTTGCCGCGCTCAATCTAATATCGGACCGACCTCCCACGTACACCCGGATACCATTCTCGCTGCGAGACCATAATATTTTCATTTGCATTTTATTCGCGCGTCAACGGCTGCTCAATTTGACGCGCGCGATCGAATTAAAGGCGCTTATTTGAAGAAGGCCGCGTTTGCACGGGGCAAACAGCGGCATCGAACGAATTAAAAAAAAAAAAGAGAGGAACGAAAAAGAGCGAAGTAGGAATGAAGTGAAAAGTTACTTACGAATTATCTACGTCGACTCCGTTCTCGCTCTTGAGATTGCCGTTTACGTCGATTCTCGTTAGCACGACCTGTTTGTTCTCCGCTTTGCGTATCTCCGCGCAGAACGAGTCCCTGTTTTTGAAGAGAGTAGAGCGATTAATTTCCCGCGGCGCTAAGTAAGCACCCCCATTTCCCCGTTCCGCTAAAGCCCCGACCAAACGAAATAAAGCCGCGAAAGTGGGTGGCGATAAGAAATGCGAGCGGCGATCGAAGCCGATCACGCGCCGAAGCGGGCGAGTTTACACGTTGGAAGGATGGCGATCGTTATCGGGGGAACTATAAAACTTTGTTTTAACACCACCGCCAATTTAGCCTCTATCTACGTTTTACTTTTAAATTATCGTTTCATTAGTATTTTTGAATAAATAATGTATTATTTTAATAAATTTTGTCTTAAAATAGTATTAGGCAATATTGAAATATGAAAACCATCTACCATAAATGGTAGAGTAAACTTAAAAGAAGTGCTTTATAAAGTTTCTTCATATAAGATCGAATGTATAAAAAGTGACAAGGTACCAATAATGTTTTTTTTTTAAAGGAGACAAATATGCGTTTATGATTGTGACGTCCTCACAAAAGGGCCTAACTGCATTTTTGATGTTTTACGAAAATACGTGTGTTTAATATTATTTTTTCGTTTTTTGTTTTGAAAATATTTTTGTGTCTTTTTGAAAGTAACAAAGTTCTTATTCCTTTTTTTCCACATACCTGTCACTCTTTTTGTAACTTGATAGAGTAAATGGATAAGGATCTTTCAAAAATTCCCAGCCCTTGTTTATCTCAATTTTCACAAAAAATCTAGTCATGCCCTTTTGTCGAGAATGCGCCTCTGCTGCAATTTTGATGCATCTATTTATTTACTGATCTGAAGTTAAATTAATGAAAATTAGAGCAATGTCCTAAAAATTAGAGGAATGTTCTCTACTAATATTATTTAGTGGAGTACATTTAACTAAATTTTAGTGTATTTTACTAAATTTTAGTGTATTTTACTAAATTTTAGTGCATTTGGCTAAATTTTATTAGTATTTCACTAATTCAACTTTAAAGGGAAGTTTCTTAAAAAATTAATTAATTCAAGGAAGTGAACCCAGCAAATAACTCATGTAAATTCTCCCTTTTTAGTGACACAATTTAAAGAAGCACAAGACATTAGGAGCCAACAAAAACAGAGCATCAATCCTGCGAACCGAAAAAAATTAAGCGATGAAGCATCCCGCGCCGACGGCCGCACCCATCGCGCAGCCTTGAAAAATAGCGTCGCGTGCGAGGGCGGATTAGCGATCGGGCAAAACTGCACCTCGCCTAGCGATCGAGAAACAAAATTTATTACCAGCTGCTTCTCCGCATTATGGGGTAGACGGTGGGTGGTGAGAATCCGTTGAATCGCGAGGCGAAGCAGCTCGTGTAGGCGCCCATGTCGCTCCAGTAGAGCCAGTCGCCTATCTCGAATTCCGGCAGGTACACGTCCTTGGCGATGCAGTCCAGGGAGTCGCAGGTAGGGCCCCACAAGGTCGCCAAGTGCTTCTCCTCGTTCTCCGAGTGACTCTGCAATCGACCCGAAGTGCTCAGCTGCGCGCGCGCGCGCCTTTTCAGCGGCGACGCGGAATACATCCGTCGGCGGATGGATTCCGGGCCGGGGGAAGTCGCCACGCGGTACAGGAACAGCCGGGGTCTATCGAGCGGGAAATTTAATGGGGAAGAGCGCCGGGGCTGTTTGCGCTTGAACTTTCGGCGAATCGGATGGATCCCGCGAGCTTTTAAGTTCAAAATGGACTCGGGTGATTCGGGTTTACTGTCCTTCATCTTAGCGAGATGTGGGAAGTTTGTTTGTTCGCCCGCATGGGGAAAACATGTAAATTTTATCGAGCATTAATAACACGGTAAGCTTTCGATAAAAGTTGAAGCAGTGATGAAAGTAATAAAATCTGCTCGAGATCGTCTACCGTATTGAGCTTAATTTCTTTAATAGGATAATTTTATGAAATGATTATCAATTGATAAATAAATAATAATAATAATTTTATTAATCAGCAATTGTTACTTGATTTTTTTAATGCTGAGATTTTAGTAGTTAAGTAGGATATTTAGTACTTAAAATGATTTTCTATTAAATTTAGTCGCATAATTAAATATTATTACTTTGTGGGAAAACATTATAAATATCATATTATGTAGCGAGGAATAAAGTCCATTTGAATAAATAAATTGAATGTACAAAATCTGCAAAGAGTGAGGGATTATTTTTGCATTAACGCTTTAATCCGCGAGGAGAGAAATTGGTGTAAATTAATTAAACGTTTTGCAAATGAATAATTAACGCACTTATTAGAATGTTTTATGAATGCTAAATTTTAATTTTGTATGCATCGCAGGACAGTCTCTATTTATCTTCAATGTGCACATGTAGATTATATGCCAATTTGAATACGCGCAATATAGACTGCGATTTTGTAATGGTCATTTAAATTGAATTTGCATAGATAATTTTGTACGACTGACACTGATTTTTGGTCAGACGCGCTATTGTATTGAAATTCAAAAGCTAAACGGCAATTAATTATATTTCCATTTTCGCCGTTTCCACCAATGTGGATGCAGGAAGTCGCCTTTTTCGCAAACACGTATCGTTTACCTTGAGTGTGTTTTTCTCTATCGAATGAAAAATATCCGAAATATTCAGTTTTTAAAAACGCCACCTCTATCGTAAATAAACACGGACATAATGGTTCTATAAAAATTACTTTATTTTTTTTTGCGCGAAAATTTAGTTAGTAGTTAGTGACTCGTTTTTTAAAAATATCAAAATGTAGTAATTATATTATTCAAGCATACATACATCTATATATGTGTATCCTCACTTACACATTAGTCACCCAAGATTACTATAGAAACTATTCTGGCCGAGAGTAAATTTCGCGATTTAAAAAAAAACATTAATTTCGCAAAAAAGCTTGCTCGCAAAAACAAACCTTATTGAGTGCCCGCGGCAGCCTGGGCTTGCCCTTCAGCAGCACCTCGTCCATGAAGGTGCCGTAGATGCCGTCGTTCACGTAGTACATGTGCATCTTCCTGCCGCCCTGCGAGATCGTCTTCTTGCCGTGCAGATAGGCCACCGCCTTGAAGGCCGAGGTGACGTAGTAGCGGCCGGGCTCGCTGATCACCCGGATCGAGGGATCGAGGTCCCGCAGCGCCTCGTTGATGACCTCTGCGAACTGATCGTTACGACGCGTTTAGACAACGAGCGGCGTCGAGGGTGCGGCTGACGCGTGTAAGCCGGCGGGTATGCGACACAGCGAGAGCGGGTACCCGGTTTCCGCCGCGCCAATTCGAACGTGCACCGGCGGCCTGCGGCGATATATGAGTGTATATAGGTGCGCGGGTTGTGTGCGAAAGTAAGTGGGCGAAGCGGGAGTCGCTCGAGCGAGTCTGGAACGAGTGGCCAGATTCTTTGGACTTCCGGTGAAATATTTTCTGGAATTTTTTTTGTGTTTAACTATTAGCTGCTAGTGGTGATTTTTTTTCTGCGCCTGCTGAATGTTGTCAATCTCTGTTTTGGAGCGAGCAATTGATTTTTAGTAAGTTTGCGATTTTAAATACATGAGTGATATATGTCGATCCGTTGTATTGAAATTTCCAAGCGAGGTATGCCGAGTTTGACGTTGCTTTATTTACTTATTAAATATTAATGAATGCATTGTAAATTAGTTATTTACTGCAAGAGCCATGATAATATAAGTGACTGCAAGTAAATTTAATTATGAATGAAATGTTTGAAATATCCATTAAAGTGTTTTAATTAAAATCTCTATGCAATTACTAATATTATTTTAGTTAATGTGTATAAACTATATTAATTAGTATTTAAAAATAATAATTATCAATAAATATTGTAAGCAAATATTAATGTATTTAATAAAGGATGCAAAATATTATTCTCCATTTTTCTCAATTTGTTACCGTTTTAGTATATGCAATTAAGAAAAGAAAAGTTAATTAAATACTTTACCTTTAAAATGTGTCATTTTATAATATTTTTAGTTTTAAATTAATTAAATGTTAAGAACTTTTAGTAAAAACTAAATACTACTCTAAATTATCTAAAACTTATTTTATTAATTGTTGTTACGGCTTATTCATTTACATTAATTTTTACTTACTATTTAATTTTTATTATTATTAAGTATTATCATTATTAGGTAAGTAAGAGAAATTAATTTAAAATTATTTAAAATCAAATTAATTCGTTAGTTTAAAACTATGAATTATAATTAAAAAAATGTTTACAAAGTCATTTTTTGAAATTAAAAAATTTTATAATTTTTTTTATTTATTAATCAGTACAATAATAAAAAATTGCGATAACAATCGCCTAATAAGTTTATATTAATTTTATCCTACCTTATTTAAAATCTACACCCGCGATTTATATATAGATCGCGCGCTCCTCTTCAAAACTGTCATGCATCAGCTAAAACCATCTACAAAATCTATAGCGCGTACAAAAGTGATTCATTAAATTAAATTAAAAAGTATAAAAAAAATACTTTCGTTTCGTTCGCGTCATCTACTCTCCGTCGACTTATACTTTCGTCGAGCCCATTTCATAAAAATGTCTCCACCGCTTTAAGAGGGAACGAGAGCCCGAGAAAAGGAAAGCCCGCGTACGAGCAATCGCTCCTCTGCCACGTGCCGGGACCTTTTCTTAAAAAAAAAACGCTTTCCATCCAAACCTTTTTTTCTCCCAAATGACCCTCTTCCGCTAAATGTGTATACTCGTATATACACCCCGTGTGGCTGTTCAGTTTCTCGGGCTTTTCGCTCCCCCCTCACCCCCCCGTCCGCCCCGCCCAGAGGTCGTTCACCAGCACAGCGAGGGCAGCGCCCAGGTGCTCTTGTAGGTGACCCTCTTGAACTTGCGGTAGTTCCAGGTGGTGCGATAGTACTCGGGCAGCCAGAATATCAGGTGGCGGTACTCGAACAGCAGCTCCTTGAACACGAAGCAGCGGTGCAGGCGCTTAAAGTAATTGAGTACCTCGTCGAGGACGAAGTCGCCGCCGCCGGGTATGCCGCCGCCTATGTCGATCAGCTGGACGTTGCGGTGGCCGTAGCTGCGCGCCACGTCGATCAGGTACTTGCAGGTGGCGATGCCGCGGCTCAGGGCGTGCACCTCGCCGCACGGGCTGCCCACGTGGAAGCTGAAGCCGTGGAGCTCGAGGCCGAGGTCGCGGCAGCCCCGGATCAGCCGCACCGCCTCGTCGCCCGGGTCGCAGCCGTACTTCTCGCCCAGGCAGGCCTCCGTCACCGACGCGTCGCAACGGAAGCGGATTACTATCCTGTGGCAGAGGAGCGGCGAGATTTTTCGTTAGACTGCGGTCCTTGCGGAGCTTTCAGAGCTTTCGGCGTAAGGACTTGCTTTTTTTTACGTATTCATCAATTTTCAACGCTTTTTAATCAAATTCAGGAATGTTCTCAAATATAGAAAAAAATCGCCTACTTCAAAAAGGCTGATGTGTTTAATTTATGTCATTTTCTTTTAATTTATATTTTCACTAAATAAAATATATGTGTTACTGTAAATAACTAAAATTCTTTGATGCTACTAATTAAATAATTAAATCAGGACTTTTGAATTTTGGCGTTAATCAGATATTTATTTTACCACTTAAATTATTCATTTAAAAGTTTTCAACACCCTATCGTCAATTTTAAAACGAAACGAGAAAATAAGATCTTTTGTTTGTACTATTTTATAGCATTCGCAATCAATACATAAATTAAATGGAAAAATAAATGACTTTTATTGCACAAAAAAAAAAAAAAAATTAAAATTCGATTGAACTTCAGTGGCAAAAGATACCATGTAGGACGTTACCGGTTTACGTGGACTTATTAGTTCAAAATAATACTATCTTGCTAATTTAAATCTTATGTCAGTGATTGGTTTAAGATAAGCTTATTTATTTATTTATTCGTTTCTATATATTGATAGTTCAATTCCACCCCAGCACGGTATTTAAAAGAGTCCAGAGAATTTAAAATAAATAAAAATAAATAAAATAAATAAAATAAATAAAAATAAATAAAAATAAATAAAAATAAATAAAATAAATAAAAGTCCGTTAAAAGTAGTCTTCAAACAAATAGAGAACCCGAACAGTTGAGCGCGCAGTTCCTGAGTTTTGCTTTATTTAAATAAAAATATGTGCACATAGAAAAATACTTGTTATTTGTTTCTTGTGCTCGAATTGCGCTTTTGAGTAAGTCAACGAATTTGATTAGAAAAGCAAACGAAAAAATGGATTGACCAAACAATCTGTTTTGCTTGTAACTGATTAGCTAATTCCTAATGTAAATTAATTTGTCTTTCATTAATTAACTAATTCTCAATGCAATATCCAAATGTTTTTTATTAGATCGCATTTTATTATTACTTTAACAAATAATCTAATCATTTATCAAAAAAATTTTAGTTAAAACAGTAAGCAACTGAAATTCACCGTCTACAAATATTGCTCTTTTTCTGCGAATTGCTTTTTTAATATATATACCACAACTATCTCCAATACCGGACCTATACAACTATTACCATGCATTGAATCTCATGTTGCAACGTCATCGGAGGATGCGGTGCATTCAGGCGAAAAACAAGTACGTATATAGTTATATAGAAAGGGATTTTCTATTATAACGTCTTAACAGTTCGAATTCGCACGATATTTATAAGAATAATTATTAATAAAGTTTCAAAAAATCCTGAAATTCTGGAATAATACCTTATTTATTGTATATAAAATTTTCGCGATCCTATTAGGCTCTGCACTAAGTTACCGAGTCGATGAGGTAAATTCGCAAAATAAATAATTTATGTGACAGGACATTATTGTTAGTTGATCGCTGGCATAATGTTATTTGAATTGGCGATAAGACGATTTATAATTAATGAAGAATTAAAATTTTTATGACGTTTTGATAAAATATTTACATAATTTATTTCCCACTCGACTTATTAATAAAACGTTGGAATTAAAAATTCCCTTGATATTCAATAAAGTGTTCATTATCAAAATTCAGCTTTGCCTTGGTCGAAAGCAATTTAAGCTAGACTTTACTTAATCTACTCACTTGGCGTCAGGATAGAACTCCTTGATTTTCCTCAGCTCCCACATGCTGTCGGCGGTCATTTTCGAAACTCCAACCTTCTGGGCGTACAGAATCTGAGTAGGTGTTTTCATCGGATTCGCAAAGATAATTCTGTCGGCCGGCACCCCGTACTCCATCACTTGCACTATCTCGTGCTGCAATTAAATCATTGGATTTGTACCCTTTCGAACTTGTCTTTTACGGGTTACGGTGGATCGGAGGTGATCAACTTACCTTTGAAGCGCAATCAAAACTTGCGCCAAGTGCGGCCAGGGTCTTGATGACGCTCGGATTGGGGTTGCATTTCACGGCTGCGGAAAACTTTCTCATTATCCACGCAATTACGTTGATTACTATTAAAACGGACCTTTTACTTTGATTTCAAACAATGTTCTTTTTCGAACGTGTCAAAGATTCTACATCTACATCAATATTTTGCTGATTCTATATCTGTATAGTTTTTTTTAACTTGACGAAGATTTTACATATATATCTATAGAATCTTAGCAATATATAATCTATATATACTACATCTATAAATTCTTTTATTTCACATTTATAATTTTTTTAACGTGTCGAAGATTCTACAGCTATGCTGATTCTACAACTATATATTGAACTATTGCCAATACAGTTTAGTTTGAATATTTAAAATTTAAAAGTGACTGTAGAAAAAAAATACACCTGTCAAGGTAAAAGCAGATTACGGCTTGTTTTTTTGTCCGCAACCACTTTGCATAAATAAATAAACAAGCTCGGAAAAAAAAAAAGTAAAATCGTGTCGCAACGCGTGCAACTAACGCGAATACTTGAAATAGCAACGCGTCACAGATATCCATCTATAATCTATCACTCAATCACAAGGTTTGAAATGAAACGAAAAGGCCCCCCTGGCACCGAACATAATGGTAAGCACACCGTAATGAGGCACGACCCTGGGTATCCTCTCGTACCAGGTCCTGTGCTTGCGCACGACGTTGCCGAGGTCGAGCAGGTGGAACGGGTCCTCGAGATTCTCCAGCGCGATGATCTTCCGCATGATCTCGAGGTCGTCGAGCTTGTCGTCGAAGACGCGCACCTCGTCGAAGTCGTACGGCCACAGCGAGAGGGTCATGATCAGGCCGTCGCGTCGCTCCTACCAATGTAACCACTACCCCCGGTGTCTCTGGCTTCGCCGGCCGATCGCTGCCCGTTTAACGGCTGAATTTTCGCTTCGTTTCCCGATAAACGACTGGCAGTGGTGAGGAGCGACTGTTTGCGCACGGACGCGTCTCGATCGGGTTACAAATTGCACGGCCCGCCGCGGACGGGCCGGCGTTTTATATGCGAGCGGCGCGTCCCTCTTTTTCTCACCCGCGGAGCGAGATAAGGAGAGCGCGGCGCGCGATCCGAGGAAGACGGGAAAAGCGAGACTCCCCCGCGGAGCGCGCACACGCGCGACGGATGCGGCCGCGTGTAAGAGGCAAGGACAAGGCGGCTCCCAATCGATGCACCGCGGAAGTCGATCGAGCGCTTAGTTGGAGGGGCATTGATAACGCGACGGTATCTGGAGTATTTTTTCAGATGTCGATTGTTGATGATAATTAAATACTATGATAATGTAGAAGAGTGAAAAATTTAGAAAATCACTCTTTAAAAAAAAAAAAAAAAAAAAAACACAGCCACTCGAAACTTAATTGGCTGTGTTATCACTCGTTTCGAGTGGTTTTCCACTCTTCCACATTTTGAAGATTATGAGGGTTAGTGTACCGAAAATCTCGGGTAGTTCTGGGCGTTTATCTGTCGTGGCCTTTCAAACGACAAAGAATCCGTAATATTGGAGATATGTATAATATCTGTAAGATACCTGTAGAAGGAAATATTAAGATTTCAAAATAAATTATTAAGATTGGAACGATGGCAGTTTAAAATGCTTCAAATTAGCTAGCATTTAGTCAGGAGTATTGATAATACAGTATTATCTGAAGCATTTTTTCCAATGTCAATTGATGATAATAATTAAGTAATGTGCCGGAAATCTCAGGTCTTTATACTGTACGTTTATCTTTATGTCTTTTAAAATTGTAACAAATCTGTAATACTGTAATACTGTATGTAAAATTTTTTAATTATTTCATTTTCTGTAAGATCCCTATAAAAGCAAATATTAAGTTTTGCAAATAAATTAATAAGATTGCAACGATGACAATTTAAATTACTACAAATTAGTGTTCAAGGTGAAGCTTAAAATGGCTAATTGCTATTATTAAAAAAATAGCACTCATGAGACAATGATCAATTTGTCCATCGCTTTAGTTCGCGGCAAAAAATATGATAAATCCCACAAAATTATTAAAATCTGAATTGTACATTATGCTGATTTATATAATTATGGATTAGCATTTCGATAGAAAATGAACTAGCTACTGTTCACTTCGGCACATATTTGGGTTGATTGATGGAATTACATAACGTTATCCAACGCTCGGTTGTAGTAGATCGTTAGCGAATTTTGTTGTCTACATGTACATTGAAGGAGCAGAAGCAGTGTTCGCAGTATCTACTTGACGAGTCGAGCCCTAAAGTTTCAATGTCTGGAATTATGCGCCAAGTGAAAATCAATATTCAACTATACGGCCGGGCGATGCATGGTAAAATGAATTAACATTGCAATTCCGTCAAAGGTAGGAAGGCGCATCTAATTTCACGGAGAACCTGATGCCATTAACTGCGTCACACGACTTCAGAATATTGAGGTGCGTTTCGCCAATGAACCATAGTTATGTACTCCTAAGATATTTCAATTAAGGCAGCTGTGTGACATGGGAAATAGAAAATCATGACACGAGCAAAGTGATTAATCAATTTTTCTGACAGAAATAGTTAGCGTTATTAGAGTGATCATTTAATTAGAAATGATAGGCAGAGTCTTCAGATGCTGAAATAAATTAATATTCAACATTGATTATACTGCATGCGTAAAAATCATAATGATACACTATCACTAAGTACTTGTTTATTTAACGCATTCATTAAAAACCGTGAAAAATTAAATTTTTTAACCTTGGCCGCTTCCATGTGCATAGCTAATTACTTTATGGTATAGGTAAGGATTTTTTTTTACCTACAGCTGAAAAATTAATGCAGTTAACGAAATCTCGGCAAACGATTGCATAAGGAATATAAAAGTTTACAAAAACTGCAATTTTATCGCGGACGTTGAGGCTGTTAACACAAACGGAAAATTCTCGTATAAAAAACTTATTTACTCCTAGAAAAAAGATCGCTGAATTAATAAACCAACATTGATAAATATTTCAACGCTTGGAAGAATTTTTCATTCTTCGTCACATTTATGAAGTAATTATTAATAATGCTACAGTTCGAACGCAAAAGGAAACAAAATGATTCGTTCTGAACTCTTTAATTAGCCGCAATTACGAATTCGTTAAATTTAATAGGTTTGGATATGAGAATGGCGTAACATAATTTATGAAATAAAAAATGTATGTCAATAATAATTAGCAATTTTTATTAATGTACCTTTTGAACCAATAAAAATTTTTTCATTGATAAGTCTCAAATTAAACATGTTTTACATTCGTTTTTTGTACGTTACCCAGCTTTCAAGAATATTTAAAGATAAGGGCGGATTTCAGAATCTGCGCGACTGGTTCTCTCTTTGTTTCTTTAAAAAGCATCTCATTATTTATTTAGTTCAAATTCGTAATAAGTAAATTCCACAATATGTACAATATATTTACAGAATTATAATATAATGTTTATTTACTTATTTTATTTTGTAATCATTCGAATTAGTAAAAAATCATCTTATCATTTTAAAATAAAATAATTTTTATATAAGAACGACTAAGGAAATAATAGCGGAACGTAATTGTAGCAAATTATTTTTGCAATTACATTAGAAATTACTTTCAAGGAAGAATTTAATTGCATTTAATCGGAAAAATGATCGCGTTAACGTAGTGTTTTTTACAAAGAATCGATAATTGAATTCATTTTTTCAATTGCGAATCGTTTTACACTGTCAACAGTTTCGGTTGAATTTAAACTTTTATGATAATCGTTAATTGCGTCGGAAAAAAATAAATATTTATGCACGATTCTTTAGATTCGGTATTTTTTCCTTGACGATAAATATATGACGGGGCGTTCATTATTTGGCAATGTCGAATCATTTCCGAAAATACTCTCTAAATCTGAATTAGTGAAATTTCATGTATAGTGATACATTACAGGTTAAAA
>JAXIUT010017481.1:0-19892 GCA_035586675.1 Eurytoma californica
GGCCGCCCCCGCCGTGTCGGTCGGCGAGGCCGAGCCCGGGGGGCCGGTGCTGTTCGCCAAGTGCGCGGCCCGGCAGAAGAGCCGCGACGACGACGAGGCGGCCGAGGCGCCGCGGGACCAGGGCGGCGCCCGGCTCAGGCCGCCGCTGGCCGGGACGGCGGGCGCCTCCGCCGACTCGGGCACCGGCGACTCCGGCAGCGCCGAGATACCCGCCGACGGCCTGGGCACGCCGCAGCAGCAGCCGCAGCCGGACGGGGCGGACGAGGCGGGCCTGCCCGAGGCGGAGCAGGACGGCGAGGAGGAGGCGCCCGGCGACGACGAGCTCGCCGACGACCTGGACGAGCTGCACGAGCTGAGGCGCCGGCTGCCCCTGGCCTCGGAGGCCTCGACGCCCGGCTCTCGGCTGCCGCCCACCAAGATCGCCAAGCAGCAGGTCAAGCCGTTCACGAAGCACAGCCTCGACCGGCTGGAGAGCAAGCACGTGCAGCTCGTCAGGGACTACGGCTTCCAGCCGAAGAGGAAGACCTCCGTGGAGGACGGCGGCGTCCTGCCCAACAAGTTCGAACCCTTCCCCTCGAACCTCTACGGCAGACCCCTCGAGGAGATCGACAATTTCATTTACGACGAGGTGAGTTGTGCTTTCTTTGCCGCTTGCTTATTTCGAGTCAAGCCCAAGGGAATGATAGTCCGAGGCATTCTTGGGATATTTCAATTACTTCAGAGTTACGGCCTGGAATCCTGGCGTTCCGCGGTGTAATTAATGCGCGCGCGCTGAACTGCGCGAATGACACTGCCGCATAGTTTCGCTGAATTTTGAATTACAAAAATCTTTAAGCATCAAATTTCCCGGCGAGACGCACCCGCGGAGCTCGAAGTAATCTAATCGGATCCTTTTATTTTTGCTCCCGAGCAACCGTCTCCTTTTATTCGCGAACGCGATATAACTGGGGAAAAATCTATATTCCGCGTACATCCAGCCGTCGGACCAGAGTATATTTGTTACAGGTTTACCTTCTCCATATACTGTCTGAGAAAATTATTTACTCCGAAGAAAAATTCTGAAATTTTTAAAAACAACCGGTCACTCGATGTTGTCATAGAAAGTAGCTACAGTCGAGGTATGCGTGATTCGGCCAGATATTTACGAGCCATTATTTTCACGATAATGAGCCAATTAACCGGTCGGTAAACGAGCGCCGTTACTCGATTATTGTCGGACTTCGTCTATTTCGGCGCGTCCTCGATTATTCATAAAACAATCGCTTCACCGTGACGAAGCGGACAAAGAACGTAGCTTGTAATAATTCAACGCTCGCCGTAACAACAAAAACGCGTAGCGCGCACGGACAGGGCGAATAATCAGCGCCTCGACGCTGGCCTAAGATCCTGTGTTGAATAATTTAGCCGAGATTACCGGGAACTTCCATTTTGAATTAGACATTCCCTTGACTCAGCCGTCATAAAGGAATACTAATGAAACCACCCCATTCTCCCGACAAATGAGGAGAAGCTCCGCGCACTTTGAAAATATCGGCGAGCAGGTGAAAAACGGGGTAGCCGCGCGCCCGAGTCATTACGCCGCGGGCCGATTTAAATTTCAGATCAGCCGCGGGGAGCCTCTCCGCTAGGGTATCGGGTCTAAGTGAGGTCCGTATACGTTAATAACGTCGCCGCGGCGCGTCTCTCGCAATCCCGTCGCGCGGGCTCGGAATTTCGATACACATCGCGTCGGAGGGATGCGGTCCCGTGTGGCGATCACGCGGACGCAACTGTACGCGTTACTTGATATTCAAAGGCCCCCCCGTCTCGGCAAAGCAGCGCCTCGACGCGGGGTATATCCGGGGAATGCAACGCGCGCTGATTTCTGAACTCGGGCGCAGCGTCGCGCGCTTTGTGTGCAGAAATTGCGCGGCCCGCTAATGCAAAGTGCTTCTAAAGGCGGCCGAGCGCGTGGACGTGTATCGAGGGGGTCGATTGGTACGATCGACGCCGCCGCCGTCCCGTTGTATATTGCCTTGGCGCGCGTTCTCTCCTCTTTTCCGCGCCGCGCTCGCCCGGAGGAAACAGATACTAGTGGCGATTTGTCCTCTTATATTGAAGATACGTCGACGCTAATTTTCTATCATTTATCTGGGAGCCGGGTGAATTGCCGCTGCAGCCAGCTTGCTCCCCTTTCGCCTCCATTTATCAGCGGCTGGTTGTCGGTGCAAATAAGTTGGTTCTTTTTTTTAGTTGCATGATAATGGCTACGATTGATGGAGTGGAAAACAGCATTGCAGATTTTTGAATGGTAATTTATGTATTAATGTAGCAAAAAATGACTTCCAAATGTTAGTACCTCGGTCATTAAATAACGTTCGGATTATTATAGTGTTATTCTTTTTTTACATATTTTTAAATAATTTAGTAAAATTTATTGACAATAACAAAATAGAACTCTTTTTTTCAATATTTTCTATTGTACCAGTTTTTGTTCGAGCAGGTGGTATTGTGTTATTTCTACTTTTTTAAATCTTCTAAAGCAAATACCGTATTTAAAAGAGAAATTGAAAAGCTAATATTTGCAATGTATTGATCTCCAGACATGTACAGGCTGCAGAAAAAATATTTATTTTGCATGAAAATAATTGCATAAAGGTCTTTCACAAAACTCGGATTAATATCATAATCAAAATCCACCATTTAGATGCCCGTTTTCGAATTTCGCCAAAATTTAGTTCCCGGCAAATTACTTTGGCACGATCATATTCGCGGAAGCATTGCGCCAACAGCTACTTGATGCAGTCGCGATGATTTACGAGGCGCATTACTTCCGCGAAGCGCATCCGACGGAACGAAATCCTCATTTAACGTACAAAATCCGGGAGATCGAATTACTTTTAGCTCGTCGCGCTGCATCTGTAAAAAATTAACGGACCTCTCGGCCCAAAGAGAAGAAAAAAAAGCACCACCTTGAAAACCCGAGACATAGCCGGAGGATGAAGAAAAAGACTGCAGCGAGGAATCTTAGCGCGGCCGGCGGAAGATTAGATTTCCGTCGAGATTCGTCGCTGAATAAACAATGAAAGTGAAGAGTGAGCCGACGCATAAAGCTGAGGAATATAACTGTAACACGCGGAGGCCGCGCGCGCGCCCCGCGGACGAAAGATTAAGGAAGCGAGCGAGAGAAAGACGGCGACGGAGATAAAAGGAGAGAGGCTAAGCTGCGGGGTTTAACGATCTGCCCCCCTCGCGCGCGCGTCTTTTTTCAGGCCGCGCGCAGAGTTACTAAATCTGGCGTTATAACGCCAATGGGGGTAGCTTCACTTGACCCGGCAGTAATCGCTCCCGGGGCATACGCGCGCTACATTTCATTAAGCTAAAAATGCAATCAACGATACTTCTTTGTTCCTCGCTTATTTGTTTACTATTTTCTTGAGGTTTATGGCCATCGAGGTTGTATTAGAATGATTATTTGAAAAAGGTATTTTTGATAGTCTCTCTAAAGTTGAATTAGTGAAAAACTCCTGTGCATTAAAAATTCAGAACAATTATCCACCTCTATAAATAGTACTGGTATAATTAGTATTATTACTTTCAAGTTTTTTTATTTCACTTTTGTTACTTTTTTTATTCGACAGGATCCATCGTTAAGCTTTTATTCAAACGTATTATTTCCTACGTATAAAGTTTTTTCATAGACTCTTGACCGACCTTTACACTAAAACGTGGCTATAGATGAAACTGCAAAATGCTCTCAGTCAACAAAATTAAAATTGACTCGAACGAATTATAAAAGTAAACTTCCGAACTAAAAATATCCCAGCCCACGTTAAAATACATTAGCGATCAATTGTGAATAAATTCTCCGATAAAAAGGAAGCTAACGAAATGCCGAGCGCCGCGGGAGCCAAAGCAAAACGTCGCGAGATAATAGGGATGATCAATCGGGAGCGGGGGGCTGCAGCGCGCTCGCGGACAATTCGGCACGACCGGAATCCGAGATTCGTGGCGTTTCATTTGAATTCCGCGTGCGACGCGGCTGGCCCGAACTCGGCCGGGCGCTCGTCGCGAATTTCGTTCGCCTTGGCGCGGCCCCCCATTATTAGGCGCATCGCGACGTCGCCCGGCCCCGTTCGACGCAGTAGTTACGGAAGCGCTTCGATCAGACCCGCCAGCGACGGCGCTGGGCAAATTAAGTCTTCCTGGAATTCCGCCGGAATGTCCCGATGGCCTTTTAAGTAGCCGCCGGTACCTTGCGCTCGGGCGTGCTGTATGCGTAGGACGTGATTCAATTAACAGCCTGATGAAAATTATACCTTTGCCGAGACTGTAGGTGGAGAGTATTAATTTTTTTTTTTTATTCTCATCGTTTATTGATTATTCGTTGTTTGTAAAAGTGTGACTTATTGCTCTGGTTTATTTTCGGAGTTTGATGAACAATAAAGCGCGTAGAATTTAGATGGGTGTTAGTTCGTTACAATAATACAGCTAAAAGTTGGTATGCATTTAACAAATGAATGTGCTCGAAAATGAAAAGCAAGCAACGCTTTTGCGTGGCACGGGTAAAAAAATATTTCGACGTTCATGATAGATTCATTTTTTTTTTCCTTCAATTTTTGATACTGTACGTAAAAAACACGTCGAGTAGCGTTTATTGTACACGATATTTTTTAGTAGCCAACGAGATAAGGAAAAACGTCTCCTGTACCTCTGGTTTCTATTTTCTCTGGAAAGCAGGACAAAAAACGGGGCGGGGTAGCTCGCGGGAGGGGACACACGGAAAAGTAGAAATAGGGCGATAGGAGAAAATTAGAGAGAGCAGGTAGCGGGGGAAAATGACCGCACACCCCCAATGTCAATAGTTGCGCCGAGGCCATCGACGTGCCGAGGCGTTCACTTGCTCGTTCGATTTCGTAATTATACGAGGAAGTGTGTCGGCAAAAAGTAATTAGTACTGACTTGTAGTTTAAATTATTGCCGATGGTTAAAGGTCCGCTTCTCGCTCCAGTTAATGCTCGAAAATGCTCGCGAGAACTTCTGAATTTTTTAAGCGTGCCCCTTCACCGCTTGCCAAAAATAAATTGTCTAATTAATTATACATATTCGTCCGAAATTATAATTTCTTTTAAAATGTCTGTTTTTTTCCTTTTAAAGCACGGGTTTTTAAGTCAATGTTTAAAATATTTGCGTTCTTTTTTAATGAATCGTAGTAACGCGCTCCACGTTGCTATTCATTTTCATTAATTAAAAGATTTAGAACGCTCCTGAGTGCGGTTTTACAAATTTAATTGCAAATTTAATTAAGCGTCGAGATTAATTATTCAAACTCACGTATCAAAACATAATTTTACTCGTCCCTCAAAGCGCTAATAAAACGCGACAATTAAACCACCGCGCAAAATAAAGCAGCAAACCGTAGTTCAAAGGTCGCGATTTTTCCTTCGAATCGGAGCGACTTTATCTTCTCGATTAAAAAAAACCGTTACCAATAGATTGGCAGTTAGCTTCCTCTAAATTAATTTTGCTACTACTTTTCTTAATTTATAATATCATTTTTTATTTAAATTATCTTACACGATTTGTCAAAAATTCAGTCAAATTTTCATTGATTTATCCAACTTTTATAACTAACAGCACAGTCAGACGATTTGAAAAAAAAGCAATTAAATCACTGGCTGCGAAAAAGTCGAAATGATTAACCGCGCGATCGAGGATTGCCCGGGTAAAATGGAAAAGGTCGAGGGTGAAAAATGCAGGACGAGAAAAAAAAACTCGAGAACAAATCGACGAGGCGCTCGCATACAATCTTCGCCCGCGGTTTCTTCCTCATTTAGTAGCAGCTGCCACTCGGACAATGAGCCATCGAGTTGCTCCTTTCCCTCACTCCCTCATTGTCGAATTCCTTCCATTGTTTCCGCCGTACCGCTCGCTATTTCGTAGGCGCATGCAGATATCTACGCGCTACAGTTGCACAAATTTCGCTGTTTTCTCCTTCTTTTTTTTATTTGTCCCCCCCCGCCTCTTGTCCTCCTTTTTTCATCGTTTGTTTCTCCCTCTCCCGCATCACAATCCACGATTGTGTGGAAAATCTTTATTATGGATATTAAAGTCAGTTTGTATACACTCTATTTTCATTAGTGACGAAGGTTTTGTCACCGCGACTTTTATTTCGCGTTACTTTACTTAAAAAAAAAAAAAATCACGACACACAAAACCTTGATATCGATTTTTTCAACACTCCCTATTTTTTCATCCCCGTCGAAGAATGTAGTTGGGTACATAAAAAGTTTTATTCCAACCTCATAAATGGCCTACTTTTTTCGCGGAGCGCGATGAGAATAAAGCGTCCATTAATTGGTTAAAGGGCGAATTTAATTTTTACCGCGCGGCCATCGATCCGCGTTGATTTCGCACGCGAGACATTTTCATTTTTCACCTTCGTGCGGGCACACCGCTTTAAAGATACCGCATTCCGATAATTATGAATCGAGTCCGTTCTCTGCTCCGATTATTAAACAAAAAAAAAATAAAAAGATGGAAAAAAATGAAAGCTCGTTAAACTTTAACGCGACGAAACGTTTCCATTTGACGCGCCGCGCAGTCGCTCCCCCCGTGCGTACGGTGTACTTGCACCGCGAATCGATATATATATACAAGCGGCGTGTTAGCTTTTAAAGTCTCCCGGTCCCTCCCGTACAGCGAACTTTCGTCCCTGTCGCCTCTCCCCTCCCCACTTAAAGACTCGTTAGTGTTAAATAATTTTCAAGCCGGCCCGACAAAGCTGGCTCGTCGTGAAATATTAATCGGGTCATAAGCTATTTAAAACGCCTAGGCTGTGCCGGAGGAGGCTCGCGAACAGGGGAAAAAAAAGACGGAGCTCAAAAGCGCCGGCCTTTAAACAGCCAAGCGCTCGGGGTGTACCTCACCGTGGCATGAGGGAAAAGAGAAAACGTAATTTACGCCTCGATTCTAATAGTCGAATCGGCCGATCGTTGCGAAATGCATCGCTTCGCGCGGGTCGGGCGCGGTTTGCATAACGAAAATTGACTTAAAACTTTGCGGGATAAAAAGGAGCGTCTCGACCAGCGGCGAACATTTTAACGAATAAAAGTTAAGCTTGACAAAGTAGGGGCGCGCTCGAATTGCATTTTCAAGTTGGAAGGAACAACCTTATCGAATTAAAGAGAGAAATAAGGAGTATTTACCGAACTTTTTGTCTCCGAGCCGTCGCGGCGTGGTTACTTTTTGCCGCGGCAAATTAGCAACGCCTTGGCCGGCCGCGATTTTTCTCCTGACTTTTGCCGCATTGCGTTTCTCTCGCTGTTTGCTCGCCGCGCGAGCCGCCTCCTAAGCAAAACGCGCGCCGGAACTTCGCTCCCTGAATGTTTCAGAGTTCCGTTTATTTTAAGTGGGATTAAACTTTCACGCTGGGTTTTATTTATCGCGCCGGGGTCACGTGGCTCTCGGCCGTTAAACGAGCCGGCGCGCGCCGTAAGTAAGGAAAACCGCGCACCGCACTGCCGGGAATCATTCCGCCGGAGCACGGAAATTTAATGATCCCGCGGACCTCCGACCAACCCGATTGATTGATCCGCTCCGCGATTCGCGGGGTCCGATCGATTAGCCGCGCTCCAAAAAGTACAACGCGCAGGAGAACAAAGGGGAAAAGGAAATAAAAAAGGAAAAAAATAAACGCGGGAGAGGGTAAAAAAAAGAAGTAAAGCGACATTAACATTCGCAATGAAAGCGTAATTTTATACGCGCGGTCGTCATGAAATTTTCACGGCTAGCCTCGAAAAGGAAAAAAAAGCGAGCGCGCGCCTCGTGTATAATAGATGACGCCATTCACGCGAGCCGTATCTCCCCGCGAAATTACACACAGCTGACTCGTAAAAGTCGGGCGGTCGCTTAATCTCGATTCGAAAAATTCAATCGAGGGCTGCCTCGGTGACGGGCGTCCCGCGCGCGCCACTGACCTTGAGCGAGAGGAAGGGGGGGGGGGGGGCGATCGGCCGCCACCGCTCGACTCGTTATGCGCGGTGCTCGCAAAAGAGGCGCCACCGCGGCGACGCGCGCCCGAGGAGTCCGCGCGGGATGGACGCTGCAACTGTGTCAGCGCGCTCGGGGAAAAGTCGGCGGATATGCGCCAGCGATGCCTCTTTTTTTTCACCGGCTGACCTTCGCCGTTATCCTTCGCGAAACTGCCGGGCGATGCGGATACGCCGGTTTGTCAAAAACGGAGGCGGAAGTTCGATAAGAGCGGAAACCCTGCGGAGGAAGTTGGTTTATTTTTTTTATGCTTCGAGAGAGTACACGGCGCGACGATAATATTTTATTGATTTTTTTTCCAAGGATTTCAAATCCTGCTTGCTTTGGAGCGAAAACAAAGTAGTTTCCCTCGGAAGTGTACAGTCGTCCGCGTCGAAGTAATTGATTCAGCGGATCAGTACTCGAGATACCCACTGGCCGGGTGTGAAATATCGAAATCATATTTTAACAATACTCGTCCGTCGCAAAATTATTCATAAGCGCGTAAAATATTTCGTACACGAAAAAGCTCTTGAACTTCGGGGAATCGGCGAGCAAATATTTCCAACCCCGTTAAAGTTAAAATAGTGGAACTACACGATAAGAAAAATGACTTCTCCGCCACTTGAACCGCGCGATAAAAATGATATAACGGGCGCAATACGTTCTCGCATTACGCGGAAAGCAAACGTCACGCGCCAGAAATATCGGAATCGCTCGGCTCTAAAAAAGAAAGGAGAAAAGAAATCCGGAAACGCGAGCGCACACACACACATACACACATCGTCACTGCGACAAAGTCAACGGGGCATCACGCAAAGCTCAGAAGAACGCATACGCGATCAATTAAACTTTTAAATAATGTAATTGCCCGGCCGCGAGTTCCCGGCCGCAATTAGTCACGTCGCTCACAAATCTAGATCCCCGTCAGCGGCAACGACCTACTTCAAAACTGCGTTTATTATTCCGATAAATAATTGCCCCTCGCGACGGTACGAAAGAGAGAGAGAGAGAAACGCGAATCCTTTTTTTCCGCTTGAAGTTCGCTAATTCAGCCGGGGAGACATAGTCGGGCTGGCCCGCGCCGCCGCTTTGTTCCGACGAGCCTCAAAAGAAATCGTCTGCGGGTCCGGCGCTGAAAATCGACCGGGACAATTAAAGAGAAATTACGCTCGATTAAACGTATGAAAAGCTCCCTTTCGTTCATTTCCTCTCCTACACCCACACGCGCGTTGGTGCATTTTTTTTATGGAAAACGCGGTGGAACACAGAGGGGCGGGCTTTTTATCGAAAAACGAGTCCTTTATCTCCCTTTAGCTTGCATTTGGCTCGGTCCTTTCCTTTCGCGGGAGTCGCGACTGGCTTAGTGAAAGAGCACTCAGCGGAATAACCTATTTACGCACCGCTGAAAATCAGTTCAATTTTCAGCCAAGCTGCACGTCGAATTTTTAATTTAGGGACAAATAGGTGTTTAACGAGCCCTTCCGACGAGGTCTAGGGGAGCATTTATCACGCACAATGGATTTTAATTTTAATAACAGCGTTGTATTTTTACTAGTCTAATTACTATGAATTACGCGCGGTGAGTTAATTATGATTAATAGCGGTGAGAAATGCTTCGCCTGACCATTTCGTACTTGTACTACTGAAATCTAGAAAATGTTTTTCTAAAAAGATTAGAATGCTTATTAAATCTTATAATTGAGCATATAAATATAAAGTAGTAATGCGCAGGTTTCTACTTGTACACTCAGTAATATAAAATTTATTTATTAATATTACAAGTAAGATACAATAAAAATAGCGTAACAAGATCTGCAACGGAACAAAATGTAAATGTCCCGACGGCGGCACGCAATTCACCTGCATTCGCATGGATTACCCCGTCGCACTAATAAATTAGCCCTTAAACGCATACGCCCACACCACCCCCTAACGCGCAAACAAGCCAAAATCCATCCTTCGTTCCGCCGACGTGGCAAGAATCCCCGATCCCTCGCGTAACATTCGCCGCGCAATCCCAGAAGCAAAGTCAACAAGGGCCGGGCGCACAAGAAACGGCGCGGCGGTCACCGGTGGCCGGAGGCCTGGTTTCTCGGAGTGGGCGCGCGGGTGGGGCGCAGGTGGAGCTGACCGCAGCGCGTAAATGCGGCCGCGGGGGAGGCGTGCGTGCTACCGCAGTGCAGGCAGCGCGCCGCGCAGCTCGCCCCTATCAAAGGCCCCGGCGTATTTATGAGCGCGCCGGGGCGCGCAGGGTAAAAAGCTGACCCGCGACTCGGCCCTTTCCCGCGGGCAACGGCCGTTACCTCGCGCGCGCCTATTTTCGCTTTCGGGAAATACGGCGCGGTCGCGCTTTTTACGAGAGTAATTGCGTTTCGCGCGCGCTCGTTATTGCTCGCGGGGAAATCTTTTATTTGTCGCGCCGCGGAACATTGCCGGCGCGATATTGCTAATTTGATTTAGGACTGGTCGTTTGGTGCATTTTACGGTGTGACCGGATTTGATTTAAATTTAGTTATTGCAAGTCTACAGAGGTGTAAGCATCGTAAATCTTATTAAAGTACACTGTATAGTTGTTTTACATTTTGAAATGTTTAATGCGAATATTTTGAGAAGATGTTGAGTATTAATTAATTAAAAAGATATTGTTCTTAGTACTTGACTATCAATTTTTTCAACAAAAGAACAAATTTGTTTTTTCGTCAATTTAGTAGGTATTGGTCTATTTAATTTTTAATACCGCAATGACGTCATATTTTTAATGAGATCGATGAAATTTTTAATTAGATAAAAAGAAAAATTTTTACACTTTTAACAATCAATAATTGGTATTAGATAAATTTTTATAATAAAGCACTTGGCTTCTTTGTTTTACAATGAAAATGGATCCAATAATTTATGAATTATTAAAATAATAAATACTATTCTATAAATACTATTTCTAAATTCAAGAAATCTAAAGCAACGTTCTATCTTCAGATTTCGTTTCTCAAAAAGACTGTGAACAATTAATCTTTTTAGATTTTAAGCGATTCTCTAAAAATGTCACATTAAGCGTCAGTCCTCAGCAGTTCTGTGAACTAACTTTTTTTTTACCGGTACGTCGAAACTCCGTTTTGAGCGATGCGACGGTTGACACGCGAATTAGCCAGCGAGCCAGAGTCACGAGGCACGATTAAGTGCGACGATCGCACGTTAATACTAATTTCCTTTGACAAGCGGAGGGGGATGATCCGCGAGGAGGCTCGAGGTGGCGGATGACGGGGCCGCGTCGCTGCGGCACACTCGAGGCTAACTTCGCGAAGCACTAATTATCGGGCAATTTGCGCGCGAACTGCGCTAAGAGAGCGCGGAGGCGCCTCCTAATTGACCGAGCCGTTGGCTCCGCGCACCCACCTGCGAGCCACGGTTACCTGTGGATCGCATCAACGCGGCCGGAATTACTTCGGGACAAGTTATTCATTGTTTTTGGGCGATTGCCAGTCGACTTGGCCGAGCGGCAAGGCCGAAATCGTTTCGAGCCTCGATGAGTGCTCGCGACTTTACTCCTCGAGGCTTCCGGTTTACGAGCACTCGCGCTGATAGAGGCTTTAATTTTTCACGCGGCGATGGGCTTGTCGCCCAAGTCCCGTCGCCAAACCTCGATTCGACGCAGTCCTGCTGGAATCGATGCAGGTCCGGAAATAGTCGGATAAATTTGAATAATCTCCGCTGTCTCCTGATTTACTACGCTGTCATATTTCCAGTCTGATTACGTTTATTCGTTTTACAAACTGTCGATGGAGGCGGATTTTAACTTGTAATCAAATTTGAAACATTCAATTGTACACTGCGAGGATCAAAATAATATAATATTCATATAGGTATATCCGTGTGTATTGATAAATCTATCGTCGACAATGTTGCCCGTTCAATTTTCATATTCAATTTTAATCGCTCTGCTGCAACGAAACTCATTTATTCAGTCGCTAATTAACTATCGGCTGACTACAGGAAAAGATCGATAAGGCACGATGGCTGCAATCGACTTAAGTTATCGTTTACTGTTGTTCCCTATATAACGGATTTTTGTTTACACCCAACTCTCTATACCAAATCTTTACACAAGCGTATTTGTATTTTACTACTGCTGATCCAATAAGTAAACACAAATTGTGAAACCTAGAGTACAATTGAGGCTATACATATTTATTTAGAAAAAAGATACTTTTAATAGTAGGGTTGACTAATTATATGTGGTGTGAGCCAAATTAGCTTTTAAAGCTATAACTGAGCTAAACAAATTAATTTTATTAGACGATTTATTTATTTTGGCTCTCCAATGTACTGGAATAAATCAGAGTTTTTTGTTTACTTTAAACTAGCTAATTGAAATTTCGATATGTATTTCCGATCAGTTCTGTCAGAAAGGTCAGGTCATATTGGGTGAGCATTATTCAAAAGTGCATAATTTGTAAATTATAAAAAAAATTTAATTTTCCATTTCCACATTTTAAATATTAATAGTAAATGTAAATGAACAGTTTTCATTACAAAAACATTTAGACAGTAAACATGAGCTTTTATTCTTCCTTTCAAATTACTCTCATAAAAAGATTGAAGACCAAAAAATGCATAATGCATCACATGCGGATGAAAATGAATTCACATTTTAAAATTCCAAAAGAAGCGAATTGTTTCCGCAGCACTTCATTACATTTATTACTCGCAACCAAACCTGTTGATTTATTTGCCAACATTACACGTCGATTTTTCCAGCGCTATGCTAACAATAATTACGCGTGCCTAGGCCATCCAACGACCATTAACCCGCATCTCATGATCCGGTCCGGTTTACCTATCGTCGGTAGCGTCTCAAGTCCCTCCGCAATTAATTAATCCCCCCATCCCCCGGCTCCGAATGCCAGCTGCGTACTTACATCCCCTTCCGAATTCATGAGCCGCCCCGGCGAACGGGCCGGATGGATCCGGCGCCTTCGCTGCGTCTCTATCTCTCGGTACACACTCCGCGCGCGGTGTATACATATTCTGGCGACGGTCCACGAAAGGGGGGGGAGCAAAGTGGGGACGCAGTGGGGGCGTCGGAGCGCGAGCCCGCGCATATTGCGCCGGTTATTAAAGCCGCGCGCGTGTATGCCTAGCCCGTGTTTCCGCGCTGCCTATATCCCCCCCCAGCGTCACCTCCTTTCCTCGTCATCGTGTACACGAGCGAGCGCGCGCGCGTGCTATTGCCCCACTTACGGGCCGCAACGAGAGCACATAATGCGCGAGAGCGAAAAAAAAAAAAAAGAAAGAGGCCGAAGGTCGGCAGCTTCGCTCGTCTCGAATTAAACGCGACGCTGTTTGACTGCCGCTCTTTTCTCCCCCTGCGCCCGCTTGCGAGCTCGCACCGAGATTCGGTCGGGGAAAAGGTCGTTATAGGGACCGCGTGGGCGCGCGTCTTTTCAGGCTACGCGCGAGGGGGGAGGGTCGCTTTATACCTTTTGCTCGTGGTTCCCAGCGCCGAAAGTTTTCGCAGCGATCTCGGTGCGACGGCTCGCGTTCGCCACGCCAAAGTGGATTTTTTTCCCTTGGCGGGAAAAGTTGGGTGGAGTAGAATAGAAATTCAATTGAATAATGGTGGGAGGAATAAAAGAGCCACGGAGCTGTGCTTAAGAAGTATTGTCGTGTCGAATTTTTATTGCTACCAGTGGCTTAAGCAGAAGTAACGTTAAACGTTCTACATTAAAACGCATTAATCGATGCGATAACAGTAAGTCACAAAGTAATCGCCGTTCGTGTAAGCGCCTTTCAAACCCAGACTCTCCTTAAAATAACGTGACGTTCGAAAAGATTTTTCACTCAAAACTGGACATCGCTGCCAAGATTACAATACTCAACATTCAATTTTACGCAAACACCGCATAAAAGCAGACTCTGCTTGGCGATAGCGCGATTAAGTGCCCTCGTCAAACCGAAAGCCGAGCAGTATAAAAGCGACAATCTTATCAGCGGCAAATCGTATTCGCGCCCTCTCTCTCTCGCCCTCCATTAATCGAGGCCGGCCGAGGGCACGCGAAAATTGAAACAAAAAAGCTGTCCCGACGGCGCGATAATCAGCTGCGATTATTCCGAGCAACGGAGCCGGGCAACAATAACAGCAATAACGATAATCCGGGCTGCGCCCACTCGTTCATTTCGCGGGCTTTTTTGTGCGCCTCTTTCTTAGCCTGCCAGAGGGGAGGGTAAAAAGGCAGGCGGTAAGCGACGGGGCTCGTTTTTCCGAGTAAATAAAGGCCGGATTAAAGTGGCCTGGGGAGGAGGGGAGCTCGCTTGTTACGGGAAACACTCCTCGCCAAACGGCGTAAATCCTCCTCGCTAATGTATACGTCGCCGGGCTCGCGCGGAAGCCAGTAAAAAGGCGCGCGCGCCGAGAGCTCGCGGATTTAATTGATCTCGAGTCGACGAAACGCCGGCGACAGCGCGCGAAACGACGCGAGCTGTATTATTCATCGACCGGTTGCATTTCGCGCGGCGCACTGTATTCGGTCGAGAGACCCACCCCCCTCCTGGCTGAAATATTAATTTCTTCGGCGGTCGAATTAATTGCGCCGCGCTTCGCCGAGATTTATTTTAAGGCCTGTACGTCAGGAGCACGTTGGACGTCAATTAAAAACGATGTAAATGTAATGAGGGGGTCACCCGAGCCCGCGGCGAGGAGCTGCTTTGCTTCGGACGTGCCGCCGCTATTAATCTTGATTTTTACGGCGCGGGAAATGGACTATTGAAACGTGACATATCATAAATGCCATGCGCACGAGCTTCGTGGGAGGGAAAGAAAAAAAACGTCGGGGATTCGACTCGGGACGAAGCTTTTTATTGCGCACCCGCGGGCAGTGTTGCGGCAATTTTTATTGGAAATTAATTATTCTGGGCTTTCTTTTTTGTTAAGCACAGGGAGACGAAATTCAACGGTCGGTCGTTCGTTAAATATTTATTAGCTGTGTCGGAGACTGCGGAATATCTTTTTATTGGAGTTGATATTTGTTTAATACGAGTTTACGGCGCAGTTGGAAATTCAGGGAAAAAGTTTTTGAGAAATTTTTATAAAATTTTTTTACGGCTTACGGTGAGCAAATTTTTAAAAAATTTTACCTGCAAAGCTACTCGAAACTTTGTTAATATTTTTATATTACGTGCTGAAAGCAGTGTACACAGTACGGTGCTTTCAGTACGGTATTAGTTTGGAGCGAGAAGAAGGACTCTCTAATATCATTAATTCAGCCAGAATTAATTAACAATAATATGCGGTAACTATGATGAATTGCCCGGAAAAAAGGTTAAGCGGTATAATTAATCTTTTCCTCGAATCATTTTATATCTCGGATTAATTTACTCCGTCAATCTAAAATGCAAATCCGCAATAAATTATAACTAGAATATTAAATTACCGTTTAAAAGAACGAAAGGGATAACGCCATCAGTGAGACTCAAAAAATTAAGAAAAGCATCACGCTTTACAGCCCCGCAGTGGTAACAGCCAGTTACAGTCAGACACGCCGCAAAGTTAAAATAAAATCGAGCCACCGTTAAGAAAAAGTTCTTGAACAAAAGAATCACGTTTCTAGCGCGCTCCGAAAGCCGAGTCAAAAAAAAAAAGAGGAGGAAAGAAGCCCTCGTACGGAGAGAAACCAACGTGGCCGACCCTTTCTTGAGGCACCGCGAGCTCGCGAAACGTGTCAACTTATTAAAGAATCGTCGCGGGCCACGCCAGCGGGAAAAAACTCGGACGCACGTACACCGACGCCGGCGACCCTCGCTCGAGCCCGTCGAAATCGAGATGGAAGGAGGCGAGGGAGGGAGAAAAAAAGGAGTCACGATTTGACGCGCTTAAAGGTCGAAAGTCGCTCGGGGCGGCGTTCCTGTTTTCCCGGCGGCTCTTGAAATATTCAGCCGTCCCTTTACGAACCTCCCCCAATATTTACCTCTCGCGCTGCCCCTGCCGCCCCTCGGACACGCCGGGCTAACCGACCGGGTGGGGGGTACTACGTGCCGCAGGAAGGACTCTCCTGCGCGACATTTGGAGTCGAGCGCCCGCCTCCAACCCCTGCTTTTGCCGCGGCGTATACGCACAGCTGACACGTCCTTTAGACCTCAAAACTCGAGGCTCGCACCCTCCGCCGTCCTTTAACTTGCCGTTATCTTCTTCCGGACCTCGCTTCGACTGTATTTTCATTGTGGCTCTCGATGATCGGGGGTTTCTATCCTGCGAAGGGAGGTTTCTCTCGATGGTGATTGATCGGGAAGTATTATCTCTGCGGGACTTTTCAAATCTTTTACGAAAGTTTTCAAAATATCCTAGTTTGGAGTGATCATAAAGAGTATTATATTTAGTAAAGTTTACAAGAAATATGGTAAAATTACTTAAAATTGCACTTAATTTTGTAAGAAACTATGTACAAGTCTGTGAAAATATTGCAATGTTTAATAGCATTTCTTTTCAATAAAAAAGTATTCAATATTTTAATAACTAAATTTCCACAGAATAAGATGTTTACAGTGTCAGCTTTTATTGCTAATAAAATTTGCCTTTTAAATTCGAAATAAATAGACTTGAAAAATATTTACTTCAAACAAAACGATAAACCAATCCACCCAACATCAATTTTATATATATATATTTTTCGAAGTTCCGAAAATAATCCACCGGAATTAGTCGCCGCCTCAACGTACAAAAAAAAGACCTCCAAAGCAGTCCTAAAATCACAAAATTACCATGTCAGCCGTGCGGTCCCGCGAATTACACAACCGCGGCCGTTGAACAAAAAATTCCCCGGGTTAAAAAAAGAAGGAGGGGAAGAGAGTGTGGAACCCCGGGAGCGAGTCCGCCGACTGCCGAGCGAGGGAAACTAATTATCCCCTTTGTCGGCGCGGCTCCTTCCGAGCGCGATGTTTTGCCGTGGCGCGTTTTTTTTTTGCGCGCGGCCCGTGGAAACGTCCTCTTTCGAATGCGCGCGCGGATAAAGGCCAGCGGGGCGCGACGCGCGCAAAAAAAAAACGAGGAGAGAAGATAGCGCCGGAGGGCGAGGGGGGAGGGCGGCCGGGTGCCAAGATTCGCCCGGGAGAGCTCTCGCGCCTCGTTGGACCGAGACTGCAGCGCGCGCCGGGGGACGGAACGGTGGTGGGAAAAAAAGAGAGGAGCGAACGCGCGCGCGCTAGCTTGTCAAGGGTAAAATTGGGCGAGGTTGAGTGCGGGGGCGGGGGAGGGGGATGAGCGCGCGCGAGCTTCCTCGCTGTTGACTTATTCACTGTTTTAAAGCGACTGCCGGATGACGACGACTCTACTCAGTCTTTTTCGCGTGTTTGTTCTTTTTCCACGCTCGCTCCACCTTCTTCTGGGGGGCTACGGATCCGAGGATTGTTTTTCGAACAAATTTCTTTTTCAGTCGCAGAACTGTCGCTCGATGATTTTCTTAACGAGCTCGTTGTTCTTTTGGTGCAGTTTTCTCCCGTGAGATTGGAGGAAGGAAGGCTGCTGTCGATTGATATTGAAATCGGACGGATCATTAAGGACTATTTGCAGTTTCTCTCCAATAAAGGATTATTCTCCGGGGCCGGGGATAAACAAAAACATTGATTAAAATCGACACTGTTGAAATGAAACGAATCATTAAACGCGGCGCTCGCACAAATATGGAATTTAAGTTTTCATTGCGTTTTCACGTTCACGAGGTCGCAATTCCGTTCGTACGAGACCGATCAGCGAGTCACGATAAAATTTTACATCTACCTAGCTCATTCTAACAAATAAAGGGATTAGACGTATTATTATTAGAACGATTAGATGTATTAATACGCGACTCTACTTTTACCTCGGTGAATTTCCCCCTCGAAAAAGAAGAGGTTACATCTCACTCTGGCCGCAAGTAGCGTTCGATATTCCGCATCTTCGCGATATTACGTCGGCCCGGCGAAGTTGCCGCGCGGAGAGGATGGCGGGCAGCTTCGAACTTTCTTGCAAAATAAGACGCGGGGTTTTGGCGACTTGGTGCTCTTCGAAAAGTTCGCCGCGCGGCTCCTCGGGAATTTTTACGAGCCGCGAATCCGGCGAAAACAAAAGCAAGGTATTCGCCGCGCGTACGACCGCCAATGGCCCGGTAAAAAATTCACCGCGGATGGACTTTGCCGGCGCGTGATCCCCTGCATACCTCATCCCTGCGGCTGGCTCCGCCGGGCGTGCCTGTCGATGAGAAATGCGTGCCCTGGAGGACGCCGCTCCTTTTTCGCGGTAACAAATGGAGGCGGAGCGTCGCGAGCGATGTCTCGAGGAGGGACGGGGGGGAGCCACTCGCGTCGACGCGCGGACGGCGAAATTTATAAAATTCCACTCCCAAGGAGGAAGGTCCTTTGTGGAGTGACTGTCAGCCGCACGGGCGCGCTCTATTGAGTTATGAATTCTAACGGCGTGCTGTAGTCGATTTTTGTTCTCGGGGAAACAACCGGGATGGAATGGCTTGCCGGGGAATGACGGGGATGAAAAGCTTTTACTTATTTATAAAAATGTGCGATGGGTTGTAATGTAGGTTACGTATTTATAATGCCATTGGATTTTTGTAATGAATGGATTTATTTCAATTTTTATGTACGATCTGTAAGTTTTAATGGTACTTTATCTGGTAGGAAGAAGAAATATATCTAAATAAAATAGCTAATATTGCTTAAAAATTAATAATTTAGACTATATAACAACAAGAATCTATACTATTCAATTTAATTTTATTTACTTTTCTTCTTAATTTAGTAACAAGCAACACAATCATTAAAAATTTTTTAATTAAGTTTACCTTCGGTTTTAATTGCAATTTCTTGTTAGCTAGTTAATTAAGAGAAACACATATTTTTCTTAACAATATCACGACAGACACTGAAATTTCCAAGAAATCTATCATTAAAGTACGTTACTGCATCACTTCATCCCGTTACTTCCACGAACAATTGTCAATAATAAAAGAAGTAGGTCGCGATATCGTCGTTACACCGCCGCAGCATCCATCGAGCACCTCTTGCTCACCGTTCTCTCTTGGCTCCTCCGAATTCGCACGCAGCCGTCATAATAATTGGCAGGATAACGAGCCCTCGTGGGAGCGTTTCCCCTCCCCCGCGTGCTCGATCAGCTGCATTTCATGCACCGGCGCGCCCATATCCTAGGGACTCTACCCGAAAGATCCGGTCTGTCGCGCGAGGTCGTGGCGAAACGGAGCGGGTGGGTGGGGAGGTGGAGGGCACATTTATTTTTCACGTCGCTGGCGTGATTTGGGAGCCGCCGGCCAAAGGAAGAGACGAGATTGGACCTGTACGGAGACCGGCTATTTCGCGCGACCCGACGGACGGGCTATACCTTCGAGCGAGATTTATACGGCTGATAATGTCCGGTTTTCGGCTTGCTCGTTGAAAAGCGACTATACTTTACCGGGATACGAAGATAATCGCTTTATTTGCTCGACCAGAAAATATTTTTATATTCGATTTCGTTTATTGCGTGTAAATGACACATTAGGAAAATTACATTTATTAGGAAACTTCAGGAAAAATTATAAAGTAAATTTGGGCTAAGATTTATATTCATAATATTTTGTGTGGAAAAACGTTTAGCTGAAACGAGTATATACAAAGAGGAGCTAGTAGTACGAAAAAATATATAACATTTCACAATAAAAATTAGCATAACGTTATAACTTTTACTAAAAATATACAGTTATCCCCTCCTCCCATCGTAGAAGACGTAATCACTTATTTATTTATTTATTTATTTATCCAGAGTAAATGCAATTACATTACGTAAGTAACCCCGCAGAGGAAAATAAATTTCCTGTTCTCGGGTCCGGATTACCAAAAATAGCCTT
>JAXIUT010017492.1:0-19891 GCA_035586675.1 Eurytoma californica
TGTTTATATTTGTAGAGAGAGAGAGAGAGAGAGAGAGAGAGAGAGAGAGAGAGAGAGAGAGAGAGAGAGAGAGAGAGAGAGAAGCTGGCCGACCTCTTTTGTGCATCAACGATCGTTTTATTACTTCGGGACGAAAACAGCCGGGCATTGTTCGCGTGGTGTATCCGGTGTCAAAGAGTGGAAGAGAGAGGAAGGACCTTAGAGAAATATACAGCTCCGCTAGTGTCTCGAATTGATGATTGAGCACTAAAATGTGTTTGTTTTCTTTTCATTAGTTTAGAAGGTAACGGCCAATTGGATCGGTGTCTGTGTGTGATCGTATCCAGTGTTCAGTTTGGTGGTGTGGTAATTTTGAAAATATCGATCGATTCGAAAAAAAAATAAGTTTCGATGTGGCTCTGGAAAAAATTCAATTGTTGGCGTGACCGACTAAGTAATTTTGAAACGCTCCAGTTGTCGGTACCTCGGCTTGTCTCTTTTATCATTGCCATGGGAACCTTACACAGGCGGTCTACAGCTATATTTACAGCGCATAATATGTACTTCATTGTTTTTTTTTACTGTCTATAAATATATTCGTTCACAGCCTTAATCATTACAAAAAAAATGTAAATCTGCAAGGGTGAATGCACTTAGAAATGACCAATTTAGTATTTTGATTAACAACAACCAGTTTCACGACACTTATTAATAACTCCTTTGTTAGAACCCGCGTAGTATTAGAATCAAAGCTGACAGTGATGAAATAAAGGTAGTTGAATAAGACACAGAGTAGAATATTAGAAGGTGCTTCTACTTACAGAAATGACTTCACATAGATACAACGTGCCATTTTAATGATTTACGCCACAGAGAGACAAGAGTACTTTTTAATGATGACAACTTTTTTTTTTAGTCGACTATATCACACTTTGATTTGACTAATTTGTTCATTATTTTTTTCATTTCTTTTGTTTCTTTGATTGGTTGCACATACCTTAGAGCCGACGGACGTCAGTGAATCGCTCCAAAACAAATCCAACATGATCGTCAACGAGAACAAACGCGATCACGATTTACTATACGGACAACGGATGCACCGTGAGTCTCAATAGCTCTTTATCTAGGCTTAATCGCTTTCTCAAAACTGATCATTTACCAGTGCACCCACCCCCGACTATCGAATTATAATGTCGCGCATCGGACACGTCACGTGGTACGTTCTCCTAAACTCGGGCAATTCTGCAAGAAAAGTACATTGGCATGTATATAGATATATGTATAAAGGTATGCGACTATAAGAAGAAATGAGGTGAGTCACGATCGTTCATCCGCCGCCGCGCTCTTATCCGATGCGTTCCAAGAGGCATAGTCGCGGAGGTGACAGTCAAAGAGAGAGAAAAAAAAAGAAGAAGAAGGAAGGAGAAGAAATTATTTGGGGTAGTCGGGCTAAGCCATCGGACGCCGCGGGATATATCGGAGGCGAGGGAGGCTCTGTTGACTTAGCCTGGCCTATTTAGGCGAAACGATTCGTGCCTCACTCCATTCGCCTCCCCTGCGCGCGCCTCGAATCATCAAGCGTTATGTAAGTATTGATCCGCAAAAGCGCTACGAAAAATCAATTTTTATTACTCGTTATACTTTTCGGATTAATTATTAATTGGCTAGCGACACTGCCCATTCGGACGCAATTGTTCGACCGGTCGATTGAGTAAATATTGTCGATTTTCATATTTGTTTATTTGAATTTTTAACGGATTGTCGGCTAAGTTGATAATGCAAAATTGCAAACTTTATTTGCACACGTTCGTAGGTGAAGAAATTTGTACTTTCAATTCTAATGAATGATAATTTCGAAGTTATATATATATCTATCGAAAATCTTACTAAATAACGATTTTTCTTTATATTAATATCTTGAATCAACAATGGTTTTCAACTTGATCTATAGATTTAAAAACGCGATTGGTATACATTTTGTGAGTCATATCTGAGTGCGCGGATCGCGTTGGATTTTGCTAGTAATAGTTATAAAAATAATAGAAGAAATTCTGATCTGGAACTGGAATGAAATATTTAAGAAGAGGTCAATAAGCTAATTATTCACGGTAGTGAGAATAAAATAAATATTCGAATGCCAATTGACAAAAGTAAAATAAGGAAACGTATGAAATGTGCTTCGTTAATCATCAGCGATCGAAAAAGTAGAAAGATGCTCGCGCGTATGTGGCTGACGTCGAACGACCGCGGTGGATGGACGATCGTGCCTCGGCCGGCCTTCGGCGGATTATGCGCGCCCTGTTATAATATACGTGATCTGCGAAGCGCCGCCTGGAAGTAAACTCTGTTAAACGTTCATAATGGGACGACCGGTTTTCGGTCGCCTCGCTCTCGCGACTATATAGTTTCCTTTATTACGCTCTATCATCGGATCGATCGCTTGTTCTCACCTCCGCGGTTTTCACTGTCCGCCGGTTTCACTTGGATAGGACGGTTCATCTGCAACAAAAAGAAGAAACGCGTGATTAATTATTAATTCAATCAAGTGTATGTGAATATTCATTTTGTAAGGGTATAGGTAATATAGATTTAATTTTAAATTTATGAACATGTATACATTTTTTAAGTATGGTCTTGTTTTCTTAAAAGTCTGAAAAGACTTCAAAGAAGTATGATTTATGCAAAAAGTGTGAATAATTTATCTATAGTAGCATTAAAAATTCGCCACCGTAACGCCTAATTGACTGAGCCACTGTCGCACTCGAATAATGATTTTTTTTCTTGTAAAGAGAATCTTTGTATTTTTGCGCTCTTTTTTGAAAACAATAATATTCAAATATCGGTCTGGCAGCCAAAGAATGATATTTCGAGTTTTACAGTTGTTGTTAACCATTGAAAATAAAACATTAATAACGACTTTTTTTAAGACTTGTACTTATGTTTGACGTGTAGAATACTACTTTGAATGAAACGTGCTGAAAGAAAGTTCTACCTGCGCAAATGAACTTTCTTTAAGCACTCAACAGTTAATGAACAAATTATTTGCTTTGTGCACAATTGATGAATTGTATCATTTTATATAATACGTAAAATATTATTGTCTGATACATTATTTATTGTACTGGACTTTGCACAATCACGTTACGTAACGTCTTACGCAATTACTTATTACGCTTGCAGTTCTCAAGAACTGCCTGTTTTGGCCACCAGTTGCGTAATGTACTATTCTCTTCATGCCACTCGATGAATTATTACCTACTTCTCTAAAAAAGTAGTTATCATTTCATTCAATCTCCAATCTCTATTTGCAAATACATAAAAAATATTTCTTATTATACCGCAAGAAGTAGTATCTACTAAATATCCCGAAAACTCGACCCTAAATTAAATTATTCTGCAAAGAGAAAGAAAAGCAGCAAGAAAAGAGTAGCGTCGCGCTCCGGCTGAGTCAGCGCTCCGCTCTATGTTTATCATTACGATAAACAAAGGCGGCCCGCCCCCGCAGAGATCGCGCTCCTACGCGTCCGGAGGGGGCGAGGACCCGGGTCCCAGAGGCCGCGGAGCGAATTCCGCCCGCGGCGGCGTACACACGGTCGTCGTGCAAAAGTACGCGCCATATTTTCCGAGGCGATAAGGAGGCCCCACCGCCTCCCTCCTTCGGAAATTTCGAGTCGCCGTGAATCATTCATACGACGTCGCGGCGGGGGACGTTTCGCTAGCCGCCCACCCCCTCCGCCTCGACCTACTTTCGCGGGATGATGATGCCGCGGCTCGTTCGATTCGCCAGGCCGTCGCGACCTTTTTTCCCCCCCCCGGCCAATTTGTCGGGAGGGCGCGCTTTGTTTCGCTCGCGTCGCGTTGCATTATTTAAATCGCCGCTGGTGGGTGCACCGCGCGCTACACCACCGCGGATCATCGCCTGGTTTGACGCTTTTTTTTTCGTTATTCGCGACGAATTTGGATTTACGGTTCGTTAAGGCGATTTCGCTTGTTTACTAGCGGGATATAATTTTTATTTTGTTTTACTGTTCGATACTCGGATTTTAATGTGTATTATGGAAATACGAATTGTTTATTTTTTTTTTATTGGAATATCTTTTAGTCGTTAACTCTCATGTGCAATAGGATGAATATTTTCGTCCTGAAATTTATATGTTTTTCATTTAGCTATCATCTGCGCACGAGGGTTACGTAAATACTTTATAAAAGTATTAATTGTTTAATACTAAAATAATTGTTTTTACGTTTACATGTTAAATTCGTGTGTTTAAGGTGCATTGAAAAAATTCAAATCACTTTTTTCACTAAAATATTTTGTAATCGTGGTAATGTATTATGAAGGTATTATATTATATAGTAATGACGATTATTCAGTTATATGTTTATGAAGTCTTTTTAGATCGTTCTACTAATCATCGTGTTTGTGTTTTTTGATAAATATTATTCCTAATTTGCACACTTATTATTTTCTCATGAATCATTATTAGTATGTTATTAGATCATCAGTGATACAACCAGCCAATGACGAGGTAATAATTAGACGTACGTGCGAGTCTAAGATTTTCGTTATCATTGTTTATACAAGAAAAACAATTAAATATCCAGATGGAAAATAAATCCCGAAAAGAATATAGAAAAACATTAAACCTCTATTTTTAGCGAGTTATCCTACATTTGAATATCTTCCTCATCTGGACAGATTATTCTCGTAAAACAAGCGCTTTAACCGGCCCCAAGATTACCCCGCGTCTCATACATGAAATTGTATAAATAGGAGAAACGAGTCGACCACTCCCCCCCTGCGGCGGAAAAAAGCCTCGTAAATCCGAAATCCCGACTCCCGGAGGAAAATACGTCGTCGCCGGCGCTCGCGGAGAATTGCGCGTCCACCCCCGCGGCGAGTCGAATTCAGCCGCAATTACGCATTAGCCGCGCGCGCGTCTCCGCAGTCGGCCGCGGGGGGGTCAGCGCGGCGTCGCGGCGGAAATTAAGCTGGGGCCGGCGGACGTTTGTCGTCGGCTTAGTTGTCACGGGGATGCGCCACCCAAGCCCCTGTACAGTGCAGTCCTCCCCGTCTTCTTTTGCTCGCGGCGACGGCTTATCCGCGGCTGCGCGTCTTCGCTCTTTACGACCGACTGCACTTTTTCCCTATCTTATCGCCCCCGCTGCTCCTTCCTTTTTTTTCGCCCGGCTCTGATGGCCTGGACGCGATAGCCGCGAGACGGGGGTTCTCGGGGCCGAGCACACACAACTATAGTCGCTCCAGTTGCGATAATCGGCGTAATTAGTGTTTGCTTTAGTGCCGCGTGGATGTTGTTGTCGAAGGGGAAAAGTTAATGGAAATTGGATTATTATATAGTTATTAAGTTTATCTTTTTAATTTATTGTTTTATTCATTTAGGGGAGAGCGAGGCATAGCGGGCCGTGGGGCAATGTGAACCTTCGGGGCATAGTGGGCCACCCCATCAAATATGTTTCAACAAGTCTCATTGAAAATAAAGCATTTTGAAAGATTATCATTTTTACATTGCTGTATTACTATATACACTATATGAACATATTGTGATACAACAATGTAAAAATGACATTCTTTTAAAAAGCTTTATTTTCAATGAGACTTGTTAAGAAATATGTTTCAGAGCAAATGAAACATATTTAATGGGGTGGCCCGCTATGCCCCGAAGGTTCACATTGCCCCATGGCCCGTTATGCCCCGCTCTTCCCTATATGTATTATACACCTCGTATCTTCAGTAGATATGTATGTATTTAAATATTGTGTACATATGTTAAAAACTCTATAATAGAATTTAAAGGAGGTAAATCTCGTCTGTTATACCTATAAATAAAGTCGCTAAAACATCGTTCAAACTTTTATTTTAACTAAAAATATTGAAAAACTGCACTTTAATTAGATAAAACTATAAAATATACACTAATTATTGAAAAAAATGCATCACCCAACTAAGTATAATAATAATTTAATCTATAAGCCGGATTATTCATGTCACCTATGTTCGAATGGCGCAGTCGCATAGAGCATTTTTTCACGAATACGATTTAAAGAACACTGAAGCGGCACTCGATCGAATGACGATTCGTCCCCGTTTTAACTGGCGCCAGCTGTGGTTAAGCTGCGATCGAGCGACTGACGGCCGTCCCCCGGTGCAGGTGACATTTTACGCGATGGCGCTATATACGGCCCCGGCGCGCACCACCCCGCGGGAGCGCGAAAGGATTCGATTAAATATTTCGACGATTAAATTTTATTGCAATTCACGGAGGAGGGCCTCGGTGGAGATGGAAAAATAATCGTATCGGCTACCGGTCGCGCATCGCCTATATTCATTTTCATATAAAACTTGATTAATTCTCAAATTATCCTATTTTCTCGATCGCGCAGCGCGCGCGCGGTCGCGAAATTTTATTACGTTAAAGAGATTGATCGTTGCTTATTTATTGAGAGCACTTTCAATTTATCTGTAGTGAAAAGCTGCGCAGATGGATTTGATGTCATTTTCTGTTATATTATACCTTTATTTTATTGACGCATACATAAATATGAAAATTACGCATTTAACTTTTAAATAGTCCCAGATTTATAAAAGTATTGCATACGCGTTCAGCTGAGTTTATCTTCGATCGTTCTCTTTGAATAGATTTTCATCTGTAATCCCAAAATGAGGAAGAGTGAAAAACCGATTTCGATTCGAGTGAAAACTGATTCAATCGAATCGAGTAGTTAGTGTACGAAAGACTCCGTTTAATTTGAAAATAGAATATTTCCTTTTCTCGTATGCCCTGTGTATTGAAAGTGTACCGCGAATCACGTAACCAAGTCAGAACCAATAAAATCGAGAATAAATTCACCTCCTGGCTTCTGTTTCAGACTCGTCCTTGCCTCAAGAGAGGATCAATACAGAGCAACTACAATTTCCTTGAAAAATTCACTTGTATCATTGCAAGGATTCACTCTTGGAACTACTATCTAACATCGTCAACTCGCAGTAAAATTAACCACCCGCGAATCTAAGAAAAACACGAGCGCGCGTTCGCTCGACATATTTAAAGAGCCTGAATTTCCTGAAAATTAAGAGCGCAAAGGAAAAGAAGGGAGGGTCATCGTCGCAGAGCAAACACACTCGGGGAGCGCCTTCGGTTGTAGGAAGGGGGCGTACGGGTTGAGTAGGGTGCCAGTGTGCGCCTCGCGCGTCCGGCGACGGGGATCGATCGCCGTTACAGCGCCAAGATGGATGGCAATAAGCAAATGTGTTTGCCGAGGCCGCGAGCAATTAATTAGACTCGATTATCCGGCGCGTCGCCGTGGCGCGCGTAAGACGAGCCGACTCGTAATTCTCTCCGGTTACCTCGTGCCTCTCGCTTTTTCTTTCCTCTTTTTTTTTTCGTTCTATCTTATCGTGCAGGGCGGGCGAAAGGGCTGCGCTCCGACGTGTTTGCCGCCGCCCCCGCGGGGCCGAGTTGGGCGGACGATTTTACGCGGGGCGCGTTTTCTCCTTAATTATCTTGGGGCGTATAGTGGATCAAACGTGGTGGCCGCGCTCCCGCGGGAGTCCGACCGGAAATGACTGGAACTACTTTATTGAATTTACATTAATTGCACGGGAGCGAGCTAAGTTTCGTACGCGTGACGTGGTCTTTCGAGGCGCTTCGTAATTAATTAGCTCGAGGGGGCTTATTTTTGTAGTGGTATTATTTTCCCGTGGCGTATGTTATGTTTGACTTGACAAATTAAGTTTTTATACCGCCGTAATAAGGGATCTATGACTTATTAACCTTGTTGAGTTATTATGATGATTCCGCTAGATATTCATTAATTGATTGCTGTTTTACCTAAAGGAACGGATAATAATTTATATGTTTTCGAAAATAAGTTAAAATGTTTGTTATTTTCTTACATTAAAGAAAAACTGTACAGTCATTAACCATATTTTTTACGATGAGCTCTTCAGGTTTATTGTTTTATATTGTGTACAATAATTATTAAACTTCGATTAACAGTTAAAAGTACGTTCAATTCTAAACTAATTTTTGTTGGGTTTAGAATTCATCAATGAACACAAACTGGACATAATTTTTGTGTAAACAATTGCCTATCAGATAGTAAAACTACACAAGAGTTATTTTTTTTTATTTAATGAAAAATATTTTTATCGTATAAGAAACACAATTATGATTCTAGATTTAAAGTAATTTTAGTATAATTCATTATCAAACAATATAATAAAACCCAATCTTTTTAATCGTGAATTCTGAAGTATATTTCATAGAAAAGTATAGAGAACATTTAAATAATTGAAACGTATTATGCAACCGCTTCAATTCAAGATATAGAAAATAAGAACAAGCAGAAAATAAAAAGTGAAGTTGAATTTTCTACAGCAATAACTTTCTAACAAGTAGTACAAAAATATATCTCAATTGACATCCGGCAAGGGGTCCGCACGGAATCGAGTGTCAGACACTTTGACATTTCCCGCAAGAAAGCGCAGCGAATTTCGGGCGATAAGAACCTTTTCCCCGTGCGTGCCGCGTGTTTGACGCGACAATAATGACATCGTCAAGGGGAATTATTTATGACACGAGGAGCCGGTTGAATTCGGCAGAAGGTCACGCGGTAAAAGTAACGACGGTAATTTCTATGTTTGGGAAAAACCACCATAATTTTATTTTCATTGGCCGGAGTAAATATCAAAACGCACTTGGTGTAGCTTTACTCCGACAACTTAATATTGACTTATGTTAATTTTTTTCCATGGGAACATTTTTATCCGTACGGTTTACGACTGGAAAGATACGAGATGTGTAGCCAGTAAGGGTAGTTACTAATTACGGAATGATCGATAGTTTTCTTATGCACTTAGAGACCGATTAAAACTTTTCATCGGACTATTTGCTAAGTTGCCGTTCTACCCGCTGTGTAGAGGTGTATGTAAATTAGATCCGCGTAATTTATACGGAAGGATCCTCCGAGGAGCGATATATTCATTAGCCAATTACTCGTGACCACAAATTCCGTGTATTCCTGTCTCCAACTCTAGCTACCAAATACCACCTAAGAAGAGTGGAATCATTTCCTTTAAACATCTCTAAGTTTTCATTTAATACCGTTGTTTATCTCTTATTCATTTATATTCATTACATTAAGGTTTATTTTTGTTTCTTCGTGTTGTACAAGACTTACTTTATTTTATTTTATAGTGATACCAGATCGTAAGGTAAATTAATACTACTCTTAATATCTGCTTTTTTTTGTTTTGTTGTATCATAACAAAAGAAGTTTTATTAAACTGTATTAAATAGAAGTATAAGAAGTAAAAAACATTCCAAAAGAAAAGTATGCACATTTTACTTTTTTTTTAATCATGATGACATTATTTGGCGGTAATTTCAATGGCGGCAATTGAAAAAATTCAAAAATTGGACAACATTTTTATGTTAGATAACGATACAAAACTGTTGATTGCACGTACAATTTTTATTATATCGACATAAATTCATAATAAAAATGAAATCAAGACATTTATCAAGTAAAAAGTACATTAAATAAAGCTAATATCCTCGCAAACAAATTTTTTTTAATAAAAAATGTATTGCACGTCATCTACATATCCACAAGAATTGTATTTTCCTCACAAAACAAGTCGTCAAGCAAGCCACAAATCCAAGAAAACGACGGGGAATATCGAACAGTCGGTAGTCCCGGGGACATTTGCAAGCGCGAGGCACGCCGTTGGCTCCTGCGCGCGAAACGAGGGGAGGACAGGTCGGACATTATCGGGGGTGCGCGCGCGCGCGCGAGGGAAACGAGATTGCGGGCCGGCCGCGCGCCAATCCAATCGCGAGTGTCTCCCGGATTCGCCCGATACCCGAGGCCGAGGCTTTTCACTTCTCGGGGATTCGATATCCCCGACGCCGCGCAGCGCCCGGAAGATTGAGGATTTTTATGATGTAACTTTTCGAGCGGCGCGCGCTGAGTGATTGCCATTTGCCAAAAGATGCGATTCCCTTTCAATTTCGGGATTTCGACGCGCCTGATGGAATTCCTACTTCGATTCCGTCTCCCGCGATTTTACCCTTGTTCTTTTCTATACTTCTTCACGCCTTTTCGGGAAGAGAGAGGCGAGAGATTTTCACTTTTCGAAAGCCCGTGTGCGTGTATGTTTGCGCTATTTGGCGCGTTTAGGTTACAGGGAAAAAGTTAATAAAAAATTTGTTGAAAATGGAATAATTAAATAAAAATTATTAATTTTAGTTTCATTTGATTACTCTAATGCAATCTACGTGTTTTAATCCACTGAAAGTAATTTTACTATTACAAAACGGCGTTGGGACACCAACGATCTAGTGGTGGAGTCTAAAATCTATAATTTTTACTTGTTAATTTTGATTACCATTATTATATTCAAGAATGTTTCCGATTTTAATCCACTTATATTATATATAAAGCTGAGACTACGCCTCCGTTTCCGGGAGAGACGCCTCAGGTAGTCCACCTGGTGGTATATGTACCAACTGATATAATTCGCTGGATTTATTGTAGGTCTAAGCGCGTTTTAATTTGTTTGAAATAGTAAATACAAGTTACTCGAAAGTTTAATGGTTTTTTTAATTTTATTTAATATCCACTAAACGCTTCGCGCGCGGATATCCTTTTTGCAGGTTAATGTCAAATGAACAATAATAGAACAAAGTAAAAGACAATCAGCGAACAACCAATCACAACGCGAGAAAAAGCCATGGATTTTTTATAAAGGTAATTTAAACAAGTATCTGTCGAGGTATCTGTTCAAATCAATTGTATCAAATTGCAACTATTATATTTAAATTATTTTTAGTTTCAGTAGTATCTTGAAACTTTCAGATTTACAATGTATTTACGGACAATATTTACTGATTTCAATTAATTGTTAAGTAGATTACTTGTTATAGATAGCAATGACTTAATTTATGCTCATTATTAAAACAACAACCGAAGTATCTTTGGTAATTCTAATTACTTTTAAACAATTTAATTTCTCTTCTAAACTTGACCTAATCTTAAAGTCTTTCTACTTGCCAACTAATGTAACAAAAACATCAATACAGGTAATTTTAACCAACCGAATAAAGCGTGAAATTGAACTTAAGATGAAATTACCCGCGCGAAGTCAAGTCAAACAAATCGAGATCCACTCAATTAGCGCCGCTCGGAGTGGCTCCAGCGAGCCGCGGACGCTTAGTTTCGCGGCGGCGCGCGTCGGACCGGGTGTCCCGCACAATGCGCTCAAGTTCGCGCACGAGGAGTCCTAGGAGTCGCGTCCGCACTTAATCCTCCCTGGGCGATTCGCGCGCGCTCCGGCGCACCGGGGATGAAGTGACCGCGCCGCGGCCTTTTCGAAGCGGGGGGCATGCCGATGGCTAATTGGCGAATTAATTGCCGGGAGAATTAATTTGCGGATGCACAATCGCGCTTTCGAGACGCCGGGGCTCGGCGAGCGACTCTCCGGAGTTCACCCGCCCGCTCGAGTGCTCCGTTTTACCCCGGGAATTCGAGCGTCTGCAGTGGAGGGATGCCGGCGATGCGGAGGTACTGACGTTTTTGCAGATATCAATTTATTGCGTTTCTTGGAATTAGTTGCGATGATTGGTCGATAATTATCTTTCGTTTGTTAATAAATATATTTGTATTTTATTTTAAAATGTTTGGTACATTCGAAATTCCAAGATTAATGTAAATTAATTAATATTATTATGCATTACGTATGTTTATTTTTATAGAATCATATAATACTGAGAAGTATGGAATGAAGTAACCAATTTAGTTATTAAAATTTCCATTATTTATATTCCATATGATTTTTAATAAAACATTTTTTTTAAGTAATCAATTTATTTACATTTAATGTTAACGCTTGTTATGTACGATTCAAGAAAATTTATAATTATTTAAAATTACAAAATAAGTAAAAAGTTGATGAACTATTTAAATTTGTTAAAATCCTTACAAATAGTAAAATACAATTTCATACTTTCTTTATAAAAAATTGTTAAATTAATAAAATGAAGAAACTAGTTTATCAATTTTAATATCCCTCCCATCACGAATTGAAAGTAAAAGAAAATAAATAAGTATTGGTACTTGAGAAAGAAATTTAAATGTTCCACCTCCGGTGTAAAAGATAATTTGAGAAAGTCGGGCTCGACACGCGAATTGGTCGGGCGCGAGCGGCAATTTCCCGTGCGGGCGGACGGCGCGGACGACGCTTCGCCCGTCGGTCGGCGCAAAAAGTCGACGTCGCCGCGGCGATATTCGGCGCAGGAGTGTCGACGGGCGCCGACGACCGGCAGTCGCGGAAGCGACAAATCTATAAAGCCATTCGATTATCGTTACCGAGGCAAATTTACGACGCTCGCCAGCCCCTCAACCGCCCGCCGAGATAGCACCCGCGCCGGAATACGGACGGAGGCGAATTAGCGAGAATTTTTCTCCTCAAATCGAATTCATTCAAGTGCTATTTTATTTATTTATTTAACGAATAGTGCGAGGAGGAAAACAAATAAATATAGCTTAACCTCATTTTAATCGTAAACGTAATTGAGTTTTTTTTTCATAGTTTGAATCCTATCCTAAAGAAATCGTAGGCTTAAAAGTGAACATGAGATCGTTGATTTGATTGGCCATGCTAATGTGATCATATGATTAGTTTCAAAATTAGTATTCATTCAACATGCAGCAATGGTAGATCAGAATATTTTTCTTTCAAAGTAACCGAAGTCATTCTTTTATTATTACGCACTACCTCGTATCAATTCTAATAAGGTTTAATGTAATGGATTTCATATTTTAATACTAGTAATGGTGCATGCATTATTACTAAATTTTTTTCCTTTGTAGAAAATTATGCAATAGTACAAAAATAAACTATTGTTGAATGAAATTGTCAATATTTACGACCACGTAAACTTTAGCATAAAAAAACTGCTGTCAATAGATTAGAGTTTGGCTACCACGAATATTAATTTCTATTTCCCCTTTTCATAATTTGTAATTATATTTTTAATTAAGGTTTTTATTTCATTAATGTTTGATATTTTTACGGAAACGCCATACCACTGGCATAATAAAAACATCAACGTCTAAAAAATTTAAAATAATGGACGGTTGCTCTACTTAGAGAAACATTTTAGCGTACACGCGTTAACACGTCGTGCAAGCATGTTTTTGTTTGTTAAATACGCCGGGAAGCGCGGAATAATTTACGATAAAGCGCTCGAGTTTTATGTAAAATTATAGTGATACGGTAGAAAAGGAAAAGAAAGAAAAAGAGAACACCACGTCCCCGTGATAATGAGAAACGATGAGAGCCTTCATTGTGACTTTGAATTAAATCGTAATATGATTTATCCGACCCTTATGCAGTTTTATGTGTCGTAATTCCTTCTTTATGTTGATTTTTTTGTGGCCCCCTCCTACTTTCATTTTTTCATTATCTTTTACGATTTCTCCGTTTTTCCTCCTTTTTACCACTGTTAAATATTGTTAATGAAAAGGCGTCCGCTTTTTTCTGTTTATCCTGACAATTTAATATTCAGCTTACTGAAACCGGCTTTGAATTTGTTTTTCTTTTCAAAGTCAGCCTTACGAGTACTTCAAATATAGAACCAGTATTCGAATGTTTGAAAAATAATAGCTATATACAAAAGTGAAAAAAATTGCAATTTTAAGTGTAAATGTTTTTTTATCCATTTAATGTTCAATATAACCAAGTGCAAAGAATATTTTTCAATATACAGTTTCGTCCAATAATTTTTTCGTTTGTATGTTTACGACATTTTTTACTGTGTTTTTTACGTATTTTCGTATTGGACAATTTTTACTTCCGCTAAATTTTTTCCTAAAACAGCAGGGGAACTTTCCTACTGAAAACTTACCGAAGAGAGTTCTGGATTGCCGGAGGGGGACGCGGGACTTCAAACGGGGAATCGGCGATAATCGCGGGGCCGCGCCCAGGCTATTCCGAGCCCAAAAGAAATATTCAAGAGCGCGCAAGTCGGAATTCCCGGGGCCATGTGGCACGCGTGTGCCCCTGCATTAATCGGTGCCCGTCGAGTGAGCCGCCCGCGTTATGGCAGCCGAGTTTCAGACTCAACGGTCCACGCTCGTGAAAACAATTGAAATCGATCAAAAAAAATAATTTTGTTTATAACTAATTAAATCTTACTACATCCGACAAAAAATAATATTGCAAGCGTTTTGCAGTTTGTAGTGTGGCATATTTTATCTTTTTATGAAACAAATGTTCAAAATGAAAACGTATCGGCAAAATAGATAAATATCTGGATTAAAAATAAACTCGCTTCGTTATTTCAATTCAATTTGATTACTATGTTTACAAGAATTGAATCAATTTTAATTTATTCCAAATAACCTTACGATTACAAGTAACCTTTTTACAATTAGTTGCTGTGATTTCTAATCGATTGATTTTAATCCGACAATGTGACCACTTAGATGTCGAGGTGGCTTACACATATAAGGCTGATACAGCAGATTCGTAATACCAGGAAAGATATCTCAGAGTCCACCTGGTGGTATATATACCAACTAAAATAATCTACAGGTCTAAGCGCATTTTTTTTTTTATGAAGTAATTAATATAAGTGATTCGAAAGTTTGGTGAATTAATATCCGCGTAAAGAGTGGAACGGTGATTTACCACTCTGTATCAATTCTGTAAAATTTCAACTATTGTTAAATTATTTTCAATTTGAGTAGCGCCATGGAATTCCGATTTACAATTAGTCCAAGAGCACATGTTGTTTGTCGAAAATTTAATTACTGACAATACTGAATATTGATTACAAATGCACTATTTTGTGTAAAAAAAAATTTTCGTCATAATAAAGACATTATAATAAATGTATACTAAAAATTAATGTATCTTAATTAAATCTTTTAATTTAATTTAGTCAAATCAAAGGCGTTCTAATCGTGAAGTGGTATCCTGCATTTATCTGATTTAAATTTTCAACGCAAATATGAACGAAACAATCGAAATAGACGAAAAAAGTAACTTTGTTTACAGTGAGACAAATCTTATTATACCGAGCAAATATTTAAATGAAGTATACCAAGATTACTATCGCTGCATAATCCATTTGCAATGCGGGGTTATGAATACCCGGGACAGCTTGAATAATTCATAAAAATAAAAGGATTTAAACTCCAGCGGAAGATTGCGTCGCTGCTCGATAGGCACGCAACGCGTGACGTCACACCGCTGACGCAACGCCTCACCTCTGCACCTCGAAAATTCCACCTTCTCGAAAAGGCATAAGAAAACCACCTCTTTCTGCTAAAAGAAAAAATCTAAAAAAAGAAAAACAAAGAAAAGAGGAGGAGAAATAAAAGTGTCTCCTCATCCCCTTGTTGCACTCGCGCAAGCTCGCGATAATCGATACCCCCTGCGCTTTCGGGAAACGACGCGGCGCATCGATCACTCGGGCGCGCGCTGCAATTACTTCACGAAAATGGTCAGCGCGAGTATAGGAGAGAGATAAAAATCGCGTAACCATAGCGTCACCCCCGCGGCGTCTCTGCTGACTAACCGCGTCGCAGCTGTTTTTCTCCTTCCTCCTTTCGCCCCCGCCGCCCCCTTCCATTTCGTTCGCTCCTCTCTCTCTTTCTCTTTCTTTTTTGTCGTGACGCAAGGTGATTTCGCTGCTTCTCCTCTTTTTTTTCGGGTGTAGCGCCGAAAGGGATTTTTAGTGAATCGACGGACAATGAACGATCGGATTCGCTGCCGCGGATGATTTATGTAATGGAGATGACGTCGCCGCGGATTATTAAAGATGTGTCGATGCACCTTTTCGATGCGAGGAGCTAGGGTCGTTTGTGAAAGGTGCTGCTGAAGTGTCGAGCGGGCTGTCATACTGATATTGTTCAATGACAGCTGCTTTCGCGTAATTGATTATTTCTATTTCTGTATATCTAAAAAAATACGTATTTTATAACAATTGCTTTTTAGTTTAGTATAATTTTATGTTTTACTATTTAAGTATTCTTATAGTATATATTTTTATTATTTTAATTATCGTATAAATATTGTGTATATTGTATGAAAACATAATTTTAGAAATCGATAGATTTTTATTCTCGAATTGTTTATTTCATCTTACGTTTTATTCAAACCACACTTTATTAATAAAAAAATAACAATAATTCCATCAGCGTTGCAGTTTATTTAATAACCTATACACTCCCATTGATTAATCCAAATAAATAAAGCACCCAATATACTTTTATTTCAAAATTTATCGCTCACTCCTTCAACGGATTACGATTTTCCCCAACACCGGCCAATCCCCGGTACGAAGCGCTCGAGGAATCGCGGCCGTGGAATCCTGAAAAATCATAAAGGACGAGGAATGAGTCCCTCGGAGACAGTCAGCCGGGTCCCCGGAGGAATCGTCGGGATAATGTCGTTAGCGGTTTACGAGAGGCCCGGCCCCGACTCTTTCTTTCCCCGGCTGCCGACTCCGCGTGATCTATTTTCGGAGGCTGCGGCACGTGTTGCCCTCGCCCCGGTCCCGTGTGTGTATACACGCGCCCGTGTCAAAACAGAACGCATGGAAACTTTTTTTTTTATCATCAACCGGCGTTTCGTACGAGTTACAGCACAAAAAATCTTCAGTATTTTGGTATTACTCTCTTTGTTCCTTGTGAGATTCCTTGTTCGTTTATTAAAATTGTTTTTTGGTGTGCGAGTACTAGTCTGTAGTCTCACTTTTCTTTTTAATAATGTTGAAATAGTTATTTTATTGCAGAATTTTATTTGTTATTTTTATTCGTTATCTTTATTAAACATTATTTGTTAAAAATGGAACATTGACTAAGAAATAATTGTATAAAAATTAAATAAAAATATTTTTATCCTTCAGAAGTTCTTGCGTTCAAAAGATGCAAGTTTTTTTTGAACATTTTTTTCTAAATTTCAGTATTAAAGTAACTATCATCATCTTTATTTAGTAAACATTTTCTATTTAGTCTAAAATATATTTCTACGCTGCATTAATTATACTTACACTTATATCCATTACATTAATGAAAAAAAAAAGAAAGATAAAGAAAAACAATTAACGAAGAATCCGAGAAAAGTATTGAAATTTACAAGAAGCGAGAACAATGCCTGCGCAGCGCGGATTATTTTCCCATTACTTTTTGAACGAGGGGAGGCGGAGAAAGAGGGAAACCGGAAAGACGAATGCGAGAACCTGGCGGAATAAATTTATGGCGCGCTATTTATCTCGAATGGGTGAGTGATTGGGCATGTTGTGTGAAAACGCCGCGTAAAAGAAAAACGGGAAATATGTCCCGAGCAGACCGAAAACACTTTTATGTCCCCCTACCCGGCGGGAAAAAAAAGATCGTCCAACTCTTCCAATATCCCGTAATTTATTTTTCAATCGAATAAAAAACATAAAAGATGCATCCGACGATTACGAACGGGTCGTGCTGCCTTCAATTAGACAGAAATCGTTTGTCGAATTTTACCTAGGATTTGTCAGTTCTGATGTTTCTCGTTTACTTTTTTTGTCGTGTAAAAAATGGTTTTAATTTTTTGTATAATTAAATGTCATTAACAGTAAATGCTAGTCTAGTATAATATTTTAGATCAGGAAGTATTAGTATACTTTAGTAGGTATTAGTTATTAGAATTTCGAAATATACCATCCTAACCTGTAAATCAATATATCTTTTATAACGCGATAGAGTTTGTTTTTTTTATCTTTATTTTTTTATCTTTAAATCAATCTAAAATACCAATTTTCATATACAGGCAAATAAAACAAATTATAAAAATAGATAAATAAATAAATAAATAAAATTTCACCTTGCAGACAAAAAAAACCTAAACTTAAAGGTTCAAAATTGTTCCTCAATAATCATTAGTATAATTTCAAGGATCAACCCTAAAAATCAAACTTCCCTTGAAGGCAAAACAAAAATGTCCAACAAATTCCGAGAAAAAAGTCATCATCAGCAGTAACTTGCGAACGCGCAAAACAACGGGAAAACGAAGGCTCGCCGGAGCGATCGAGCCCCATACGGTCCAAAATTGAATAAGCCCGCGGCGGATCATAGCTCGCGCTTGCGAAATCGAAAAATTTAAATTGCAAATGCACCGGCAGAGGGATCCCGCGCGTATCCTTCCCGCTCCTTATTTTGCTTTCACCCCTGGCACCTTATACTTCCTCCTCCTCTTTTTTTCCCTCCTCGCCTTCCCGCACGCCCCGCGCATGGGAAGTACGTGACGCACCGCGGGGTGGCAGGCGACAGGAGGCGAAGTAGGTCAGCGAGCTTCTCGCGCTCTTTTTTTTTCTTCTTCCTCCTCTCAATGTCGTCCGACCGCGCCGTTAATTAATGTTTCACGCGGGCCCCGCCGTAAAAGTCACTTTGCCACTCCGCGCGCACAGGGGCCGATTTTTCAGATTTTTTCGCCAGCAGCACAGCCGGAACGCGCGCTGCTGCGCAAATATTGAGAGAATAATTAAAGAAGCCCGTTTCGTTTCCTTTTCCTCGGAATAGCCGCGATAATATTGACGGGAGCGCGGCGCTCGTTAATATTTCACCCGGGGGAAATTTTTCATGAAGTCCCCGTCAATTATTCACGCGTTCGCGACGCTTATTGTTTTTCTTCGTCGAGCCGGCCGGTATCGATCGAGGCCTTCGCAGGCGTCCCGCGTACGTAAGTTCAAGCCGTGCGTTTTCTCCAGGGGGGGTTATTTCGCGGGCTCAGCGAGCGCGTTATCAGTTGATTTTTACGTGATTTCGCATTTCTCGTAGGCGTTAACTCCATGCAATGCGTTCGCTAAGCTCGCAGAATGAGGCCCCGAGGAGAATCGCGCGGACGGCCGGTGACGCGCTCGTTGCGCGCGAAGCGCTTTAAAATTAGAATCGGCCCGGCTTGCGCAACGCGCGCGCCGCGCCGATCGAATGAAATATTCATCGCGAGCGCGCGTCAATGCTCGCTCGATTTATTCCGCTCGCAATCGCATAAGAAAAAAAAAATCCAGAGCGTCGCGCGCACAACACAAAAGTAAAATAAACATACTCCGCCGCCTTCTCTTCACTTGTGTACTTTCGCTCCTTGTACTTTCACTATACAGGGAAACAATATTCCCTCACGAGCACAGTTTAACAGTATACGATAAAAAATCACAGTTTAACAGTATAAAAAGAAAGAGAGAAGAACGAAAGAAAGCAAGGCAGGGGCCGCCGACGTAGAGGGAGCTCAAGCAAACTCGAAGGGGGGAATCGAAGCGTCGAGACTCACCATGGGAAAGTCGTTCCGACGCGACGGTATCACTTCTACGATATGCACCATTGGTGAAACTCTCGTATCTCTTTCTTTTTTTTCCCTCTCTCTCTCTCTCTCTCCAGTCCCTCCGGGTCCGTCTCGTCCTGCAAGCTCCTCCGGGTGAACGGCGAGGAACCGAGTAAACGAGAGACCGGTCGTACGCGCACTGGGCCGCTACGGGGGTGGGTTAGGAGGGAAACACACACGCGGCGCACACGGCACGACGGGAGCGAGAGAGCGCAGGGAAGGCAGCACGCGACGCAGCTCGTCCGCGACTGATTCGTCCGCGAGCCCAGGCCTACACGCACCCTCTCCGCCGCCGCGTCCCCCCCTCCCTGCCCTGCACGCACGCGGCGGCTGCCGAAGGGTGGCCTTATCCCCTCCGCCGCTCGCTGCGCGGAGAGGGGAGGGGAGGGGGGGGAGCTCGCACGCACCCTCGCGGCGGAACAACCCCTCGGCGTATATAGCTCTCGCCCCTCCCGCTCTCTCTCTCTCTCTCTCTCTCTCTCTCTCTCTCTCTCTCTCTCTCTCTCTCTCTCTCTCTCTCTCTCT
>JAXIUT010017553.1:2104-19875 GCA_035586675.1 Eurytoma californica
TTTTATTTAAGTTTATACATAATGAAAAAATTTATTGAAAGTGACAACAAACAATGAATAAAAAAGAAAGTCATTAAAATTGATAATCACGTCGACAGTGGGAGTCTAATATACGCCAATTAAAATCTTGTACATTTCAATGAGCTCGAGCGCGCTGCTCAATTACATTAAATTCCTATATATTCGAGTCAATTATCGCTCTAGTACGCGAGAGGCAGATTAGCTCGGCTGACGCTGCCAAAATGCGTAGCCGCCGACGATGAATGAACCACGGTGTACACACGCGAATTACGCGTGACGCAACGAACGGCGAGTTCTATTTTTTTTACCTCCCGTTTCTTTTTTTTCCTTCATCTCTCGCGAGGACGCTATATATACACAGGTAAAGCGCACCGAGAGGCTCCAAGGCCAGGATAAGCGAGTGCACGTCCGGTGAGCAGACGACGCGGAACCTCCGGATTCCGTTTTTTTTTTCTTTTTTTTAACTCCATTTTTTAATTGCATAAGTTGATTTGGTGAATCCTGTTCTTTGTACGGAAAGGTGTCGAAGCGTCATGGCTCTTGCCCTTGCGTGTTGCAAGTGTCGTGTGTTTATGTACCGTATTTGATCGCTATCTATGTAAATATTAGTATTAATTGGTAAAAAATTGTATGTTTTTAGTGAACTAAAGTGCGATTACTACTTTAAGTCCGCCAAATAGGTGATTAGAGAAATCAATTCTTCTGCTTACGTACACTACGTTTGAACACCCTGCATATAAAAAGACTTTTTTGGAATCTCCGCGAATTTATGGAAACATTTTAAACTTTTTGCACAAAAAGAAATATTTTTGTGAGAAACACAATAACTTGTGTAAAAACGTCAAAGGATTTAAAAAAAGGAAATTTAAAGATATTGAAAGAAGCATCAAAATTCGAGAAGAGACAAAATAAGTAAAAATTATGCTAAAATCCCCCAAATAACGGCTAGCGGTAAGTATTTTCTCATACATTAGAACTGCAGCATATTTACTTTGTTTACCCCAAACTTAACCAAGTTTATCCACATAAAATTAACATTATTACGCTGTTTGTGCACATTGCGTAAAAATGCCCGGGTATGCTTATGATTGAACGATCACCGCCCGATGTAGTAAGGTTGTTGCAACGAGAAAACAGTTTCATTGAGCGGACCGGTTAACGCGGAGCCGTTTCGAGGCGAAGGCGAGACCGTTTTTAAGGATGAATGATTTTTCACGACGACAACACGAGGATGCCGGCGGTCGAGTTGTGACAGCCGCGGCGCATTTTCACTTTTTGGAAACCGACGCTTTTTGAATAGGATTCGCTTTGGTAATTTCGTTATTCGTAACGGACGGCAAAACCGATTTCTCCCCTGAAAATTGCCCCCCGCCATACCGTTCCGCAAGTTTTATGACGCAAGTTAAAATTTTTACTGCCTTTCAAAAGAGGTTGAGGTTAACGCTTGGGTATTGTTATAACGCGTTAATCATCTTGGATCAGCGTTGCAAATTATTGATTCATTTCGATTGTTTCACGAGTACAACGAAAGTTAGAAGGAAATCGGTAACGCGTATATCGCGACAAAGGCGGTGCTCCGATTTGTGTTTAATCACAAAAGAAATTCTTTAAGTTAATCGAAACTGAAGAAAAAGGGCGATATGTTTTAAAAACTCCAGATGGTATTTTTTTAAATTGAGTTAGTGAAGATCGACTCTTTGAAATTTTTAATAAGCTTGCAATTATTATTAATACAGAGAATCTATTTAAAAAAATTTATTGAATTTATACAGTTTTTCACTAATTCTACTTTAGATGGTGAAAAATCTTATTTGAACGTAGATGGCAATAATAGAAAATACTTGTCCCATAAGGATAATTGCTTATTCGATACCTAAGCAAATATGATTCTTCAATTTTTTTACAACTAGCAAAATCTATATCGTTTTGCGCACTCAATTTTCTAATAAAATTCGGTAAAATACTCAAATAAGAAATATTATTATAAGAACTGCTTTATATGAACTTCATTCAACTTCGATCTGTTTAATTTATATTCTCTCCCAACAAAAATATATAAACAATACACTAAAAATGTAACAATTTTATTAACCCATTTAAACAAACATAAAATCCTTTGATTATTCCACTTAAAACATTAAAATCGCTTGATTATTCCATTTCAAATATTAAATTCACTTCTTAAATATTTGCATTTTAGCGCTATTTAATCGGATAGTTCTCTAACCACTCAGATTGTATCTCTAAACGCTTGACAAACTAATTCGCCAAAACTTTAACAAAAATAAAAAAAAAAAAAAAAAAAAAAAAACACGCTGCCGATAGTTTAGCCCAGCCTCTACCTGGGTTCATTTTCGCAGCGTACCTTATGGACCCGCCGCGCCTAAGCTGGCGTAAAGCGACTCCGGCGCGCTCCAATTATGCCCGCTTGCGCGCGCGCGAAAGCACACGAGAGTCAACAGCGCGGGAATATCATCGTCGCCGTCATCTGCAAACAGAGCGCGCGGTCCGGGGAGGAAAAAAAAGAGCGACAGCTGATAAAGATAAGGGAGCGGCGGCGGTGAGCGCGGGTGGAAGATATAGGCGGCGGCGGCAGGTAACGCGAAACCGACAATTCGGAATCTCTGGATGAGGAGAGAGAAAAAAAAGCGGCACCTTATCTTATCGGCGCCTTCGTAATGAGGCCTGGAGGAGAGACACGGGCACTGCTTGATGTTGATAGTAGTAGATTTACTGCCCCGCAAGCCTGCTACGAGAGATTTTTATCGGGACGACGAAAATTAAATGTGAAATAGAACTGCGGTGATAAGACGTACGCGGTAAGATGTAGGCAAGAATGCACCTTTCACGCGTGTCTTTTCAGGTGTTGTGTGTTTTCTTCTTTTTTTATGTTAATGGTAACAAAATACCAGGGACGTAAAAAGTTCTATTATTGTTTCTATAGGGCTATAGGAAATTCTCTCGCTGTGGGATAAATTACTATAACGTTGTATAATTAGTGATAAAAATGAATTATATATACATCACTAAATATGTTAGTTTCAAAAAAATTGTTTAATTGGTTCGTAGAAATATTTACTCATATCTACTATTTTTTATGTGTACAATATAATACTACAAAATTAATAAAAGTATTATAGGTATAGTAAATTTATATTAATGTTTACTACGCCATATAATAATTTTTCTCATAGTGCTGTACTACTAGAAAACTCAGTAATTTTTATTTCGAGTTTTATTTTCCTGTGTCATAAAAAAAATTGAATGTAAAAAACCATTGACCTTTAATGATAATAGCGTGGCATTTATTTATTTTCAAGCTGCGATTTATTTCATAATTCATCTCAGCTGTATACGAGTAAATTTTATAGCGCTAAGATATTCTAACGCGCCTCGTAACAGTCAAAGGCAGCGTAAATTAAAGAAAAAAAAAAAGATTTCAAAGTCGATTACTCTCACTGAGGATGAAGTAAAGGACGTTTCATTCAATCGACTCTTAAGGCCGCGGCTAAGACATTGGCATCCGCTTAGAGCGGTGCAGCCGATGAAAAAAAATAACAGATCGGTCCGGCGATGGAGGAGCGCGCGAACAACAAAAAAAAAAAAAAAAAAAAAGAAACAGAAGAATAGGAGTAACGCGTAGTACGCTTGGTATTCGCGCTGGGAGTAGGTAGAATAAAATTACGCGAAGTGCAGCGACTAGCCGGTTATAACGAGTGATTAACCTTACAAATGGGGAAGTTGATCTAAATGTAAATATTCACGATCAATGCGTGCGCGGCTGCGTTTTATTCTTTTAATAGTCGCCGACCGCCTCGCTACGCGCACACGAACTTTAATTGTTAATTAAGAAGCTTGATGACACAGTTCCTTCGGGCGCTTTGACCGCGTCTCAAAAAGGAGCCTGGAAATTGAGTTATTTTCACTTGGAACTGTCTTATTTTTTTCATTTGTAATGTAAATAATCAGTATGATTCAATTTATTGCGTAAATAAGGCAATTATATATTTTCATTTTTAATTTAGTGTATATGTCAACGTTATATAAATTCTCAAGTCTTTGACACTGATTATTAAAGTTGTTTATTAATTTCAAGTATTAGTCGTGTTCAGTGTCAGTTAAAACTTTTTGATTTTTTATTTGAAATTAAAATAATCAGTCTAATTCGATTGTTGGATAAATCATACAATTATATTTTCATTTTATTTTACCGTATAATACGTAATATACGTTTCTAAATTTTTTAACATTAACTATTAAATTTGTTTATTTCTTGCGAGTCAATAATTGTGTTCAGTATCTTGTTTATAAGATATTATGTTTGCGTGACTGCAGTAAGTATTTCGAAATTTTTCTACTCGACATATCAGTCAAAATGAGAAATAAATGTTTGTTACTTTTTTTTATCTCATACCAAATTTCAGTACACAAATTGAATTTGAAAAAAAATTAGTTATATAATATACAAGGTGTATTTATTTTGAAATATACAAATGAAATGTAACTCCGATAAGACGAAAAATTGCAATCGATAATCATGAATAAAATGTATATAAGATATTACGACATTCCCTCAAGATAAAATCAATTTTGTATATCACGCCGCGATAAACGTTCTCGAAAGGGCAAAATCGACGAAAAAAAGAGATCGATTTTTCTCGTAGAATTGCGATAATCGGATTTGACAACGCATCGGGGCCGTTGATACACACCGACGCGGGGCTTTCCTAAATAAAAACGTAACGGTCGATGGAAAAAGTGTAGGATGAATACAAATTGCCTAGACGTTGCGCGCGAGACACGGAATCACAGAAGAAGAGAGAAAAAAAAGTTAGAAGAAGAAGACGCGGGAGGAAAGGGCACCAGGCGGGGGAGATACGATAAAATCCTATTCATCGAGCGCCGCCCGCATATTGTATTGTATCGCAAGGCTAAGTGCACTGTGGGAAATCACTTGAAAAAAAGAAGTAACTCGCGCTCAGCGACGAATCATTGATTTTATGGCTCTTGAAATTTTTTCTTATCCCTCTTAATAATTCATTTTATAGGCTCGATGAGGATCAATCATAATAGACATCCTCCGCGCCGAGTCAACGTGTACACCAGACGCAATAAAGTGTTACCCGCGCTTTTTCGTGCTGGCAAGGCATTGCTTTGAAATCGAAGCTGAGTATTTTAGTCCATTTAAAATGTATCTTTTTAAAACATTCACTCGTATATGTGTACAAATTGTAATCTTTCTTTCGACGCGTATTTTATATGTAAGAAAGTGAAGCAGGAGCTTTTTTGTGACGACAAATTGAAACTTACTTTTTGGTCCATTTAATATTGTTTTAGTATTATGACTTGAAAAAATTAATAACATATCTTAAACAAAAATTTAATTTTGTACAAACTGTAAGTACGATATTTTTTTTACTTTCCATTCGAAGACAACGTTACTGATTTACGTAAGAAGCATTTATTTATAGTTCACACCGAACGTTTGTTAATGTTAAGCTTCGCTGATAAAAAGTCATGGAATTCCAATTGGAAGCACTTAACAACTTTATAACAGCTTAATATTTCATCATTCTGTTAATCATACCGGTATACACAGTCGCGTTCGCTCGACGCGCATCCAGAGACCGACTTTTCGAGTCTCGCTCCTAAGCAAACATTTTACAACGTCGCTGTCGGGGAAGCAACGATTTTACTTAAATTTCCAGCCGCGCGCTCACACACACACAGAATGGAAAAAAAGGCACTTGTTTGAACATCGCGGAATCTTGTATTATCAATTTCATGATAAAATCGCCGATAAAATCTAATCAGCCGCCGCGACAGCGTGTTACATGACTCGCGGGCTGTCCAAACAATTCCCGGGTCAATTAACTGGAGTGTTGCCGGCGAGAAAAAAAAAATCCCCATCCCGCGGGAGAAATCGACGTATCCCAAGAAGCAATCAGTCTCTCACCTTGCACCTCCTGGCGATTATGTTGAACACCGGCATTCTCCTTAGGCTCGGTGCGCGCGCAAAGTACCACTCGGAGCCGATCACGGCAACCACAACAAACACCCACCACGTGTCCACTCAGAGCAGCGCACCGCCGAGCGTCATATCGCGCGCGCGAAACCGTAGCGAAGCTTCGAGAAGAGATGAGTTCCGATTCACTCCATCGGGGCCTCCTTCCTTCACTCAAACAAAAAACTGATCGAAGAACGAAACAATCCACTCCGATCAACCTCGATCGTTTCTCTCTCCTTCCACCGTATACGAGCTTGTAACTTTTAAGTATGCAATACCGATCACTGTGCGTACTTCAAGCGCCGATTTTTTTTTTTTTATTCCGCTCCGCCGAGCCACCACCGCGCAGTCGCGCTCGCCGAGTTTCACTGTGTACAAAAGCGAGCCGAGGAGTGCGAGCGAGTGCGCGCGCGCCGCGAATGACAACGATTGGCTCCAATGTCGCGCGGCGCGCTTTTTCTCCCGGGGCTCACTTTCGTCCGCTGATAGAAGCGCTGCTCGGGATTCCAGCCATTCCGCGGCGCGATAACTCTCTTCGCCTTTCTTTCCTCCCCTCGGAAGCACCAGCACTCACCGCGCGGCTCGGACTACGCGTGTGGCGTTCGCGCCCACCTACGCGCCGTCTCTTATATTGGGCCGCCGATCAAACGCCGATGCCTCGCTGATAAGCGTGATTTACGCGCGCCGCTGATACGCGCCACTTCTTTCCTTACACACTCTTCGGCACTGCTGCAGTACACTCGTAGCACGCACACTATACGATAGTCACTCTAGTACACACACCGGTAGTGTTTGCACTATATATACAGTTAACGTACAGCTACTCCGTGGTTGCTTCGGACGAGAGTGGCGGAGGTGAGAAGGTATAGTTACAGCCGATCCGGGTGAGGTGGGCCCTGCCGGGGGCGCTGCGCTTGCGTAACCGATAGGCTGCGGGGCCGAGCGCAACGCCATCAGATACACGGGCCTTATCGGCGCGGTGGCGGAGCGGCGCTCGGGAGCGCGTGCACGCGTCGTCCGCGGCGTCGGCGGCAGTGAGCGGCGCGCGCGATCCGTACCACGCCGACGAGCGGCCGCCGCCGCGGAGCCGACGAGGAGAGAGAGAGAGAGAGGAGCGAGCCCCCCGATCGCGGCGGAACCGGTGGACTAAGTATCGCGCTCCTCGTCCGGATGCTGCGATCGTCGTGGCCGATCGAATTGTTGCTTTTTTTTCCGCTGGATAGTGTATGCGAGTTTCTTGGCCGGGATTTTTTTTTTTTTTTTTTTTTTCAGTGTGAATAATCAGATTCGGATGAGACGCGCGATGATTAATCGCTTGATTCATTTCACGGCGAGCAAGGCTTTTTGTTTTGTTGTTTGTAAACAGGAGGAAGTTCGAAGGCTTCCAGAGCTTTTGGATGGGTTAATTGTTGATTAATTTCGAGGTTTTTGTTTTAATAAATCGCAAAAGAAAAATCGGTATTAATCATTTGAACGATTTATTCAAGTATCTTTTCTTTTTGCACGAGGATAAAATCTGTGGTAACTTAAGTAATCGAAATATAGACAGACTCAGTTTTTTCTGGAAAAAAGGTTTGAAGAATTTGTCACTCTTCTACATTACGAGAGTAACATTTAAAGACCCGGCGAGGTAAATTTTTAAGACGTCGCCGCTGTTGACATATCGTGGTTTTTCAACTTCCCCTTATCTCGCGGATTGTTAAAAGCCCTGTCAGCGCGGGTAAAGCGAGTGTGTCTACGGCTCATTTGCATGTAAAATTCCGAAACAACGCCTCCGTACGCTCGAGACGACTATGTATCGGTATGTAGCGCGTTGCCCCGAGCGAATAATAAAAGGGAAAAAAAAATTGAACCGAGAGCAGACGTACGCGTCGCTGCGCACTTCCTCGGCTTTCTTCGGCAGCCTCGGAGGAGCGAATTAACCAATTGCAACGAGCGGCGTGAAAGTGACGCGAATTGAAGGGGGACATTGGGCTCCCTTTTGTTGGATCGCTGCCTGTACGAGCAGCTCGCGCCTCCGAGGCACCGGGGTTTTTCCAAAGGGACGGACTTTCCCGCTGCACCGTGACGCACGCACACCGTGGCATGCAATCGTACTCTTTTCGTTTACTTTCGTTGCATTTTTTTTTTTTATTTATTTTATAACGAGGGCAGTGGTTATTACGCGTCAACGCAGAAGGGTGTAATTGAACGATTGGGCTTTCGAAAAGGAAATTAGTTTTGTAAATGCACATAGTGATATATTACATGGAAAAATTCGATAAAACAATGAATAATCGAACACATTTTCACGTAAAATACGACACTATTCACATTCTCTAATTAATTTCACATTTAGACGGTTGAAGAGGAGTGCAACGAAATATCGGTGGTTCGCTTCGTTTTTCAAAACTTCTTCTACAATCGGTGTACGAACTTTAAGAGTGCACGTTGAACAAAAAGCAGCCTGGCGCAGGCCTGTTGCGTAATTCGTTTATCTCTTTGATTAAAGTGTAAACGAACAATTTATCACGTTAGATTACTAATTTCTGATTGAGCACGTAAATAAACGATTAAAACTGAATTTTGTCGTGCACACTCGCAATTATTTACTGGCGAGACAAAAATTCGCAGCGCGATTAAATTCGAGCGAATTCTTTTTTTTTTTTTTTTTTTTTTTTTTTTTTTTTTTTTTTTTTTTTTTTTTTCTCTTTTCAAACTGTTGGGATTATCAAAGCGCTTCGCTTCGTTAAAGGAAAAAAAATCGTTCGGCTGAAAAAGACAGTCGCTTTGGAAAAATAATTTTAACGCGAAATTTAATTGACCTACAATCACACGGCTGCAGGCGCGCAATCTGCGAGCGGTTTTTGCCAAGAGAACGCGGACGCACCTTGACCAAATTACATCGCTGATATCTACACGCTGCATTTAGACTCGATTGGCAACTGGACGACTACTGTCTTCATAGTCCGCTGGAAATAACAGAAAACATTTTTTCCCGTTTCTACAGTGATTTGTCATGCGGCCACAATTTAGTTTCGGCTGATAAAGCGTTTATGAATAATTCACTTCCTTTTATCGGATGCTCAAATTTCCGAGCTCCAAAATAAAAGGATGAAACATTTGGAGACGATAAAAAAGTAACCCCACGAATGACGTAAATCAATTCCAAATAATATTGTAAAACTTTGCAGCGTAACTAAAAAAATTAATTTTTTTTTGTTTTTGTCTTTAAACCTTTTATGTTGGAGAACAAAGACTTTTTCAACTTCGTTCGATTGTTTATCGTGTGGCCGTCTGCATCACCTCGCATCCTTCGCTTTAAAAAAAAAAACTGACTCCGATGTTTCAAGTCTTGGATAGCATACAATAACCTCCGACTTAAAAATCATTTTTTTCTTCCCGCGTAATTTTCTGCCTGGACTTTGTACTTCTCTCAGTAGCCGCACACATCCTTAAGAGTCTTGACTCACACGAGATGAAAAAGAAGAAACGGAACGGCGGGCAGAATATTCCCTTCTTGCGTAATGACTCCATGGAGGTTCCCAGTATACTCTTGCACTGAATCAATTATTAGACTTGATTATACTTAATTTCTGCTTCAAATTTTAGATTCTTTTATTCTGATCGGAATTTTGTCTTTAATAGAAATACTCGGATTCTGCAGGATGCCTTTTGCTTTAATGGAAATTTATAAGATTTAATTTGGGTCAAAACCATTTCTTAAAAAATAGTCAGTTTTTATTTGTATTTCATGCTAACTGACCAGTTGTTGCCTAAAATCATGTTCGTTTTGTAGACTAATTCGTAAAGAATTTCTAAAGAAATAGTTGAGCGAATTTTTAAAGAATGGAGAAAAGTACTATAATGAGATGCAGAATCGTTGTAGCCTCTGGATGTTTCATAACAAGGCCCTTTTTAATGAAAGAGCAGTCCAGAATAGACTTACGAAAAAACAAAGAACGCAGAGAAAATATCCAGCTGTAATCCCTAACAGCAAAAGGAATTCTTCAAGAATTCTGTTATGTGAATTTTGTCACAGATGTCACACGAAAGAACTCTTCACGAACTCTTTTTGCTGTTAGGGATGCAGCCGTCAGTAAGTTAAGTACACGTCACCCTACACTTGACTTACAAAGTGAATCTGTTAAAACCTGGAAGCAATGTTCTGCAACTGTTCTTTGTATTATGCTAAATTATGAACAAATTGTGTAATTCAATTTAATACTAACTGTTTTAAATTGAAATATTTTTTAAAAAGAGGGAAAAAAAGATAACCTTAATGTTAATCAATGATTAAAAAAACAATAACAAGGATATAAAAAGGATTTCACGATATTCTTTTTTTTATCAGAAGTTCAGGATTTTTTACATAATTCATAAAATTTCTGAAGAATGTTAGCGGTAACATTCTCTCTACTTTCTTAAACGTGGCTGTGCGTGCGTAAGCGAAATAATCGCTGTTTATCTCATTCCTCGCTGTTCCGTCACGGCGATCGGTTTAATTCTGCGAACTAATTTGTAATTACGCCGCGTTGAGAAAAAAAAAGATGTATAAAATGTCATGCTGTTACTTGTATTTCTTGAAAAGCGCACATTTCACGTTTCAATTGTGTACAACTCCTCGCAACTTCGATCGAGGAATTAATTATTCATTCTTTTCGTTCAACTGAAAATAGCTTCGCCAATTTGTTGTTTATATTTTATTTATGTAAGTACACACATCGATACGTCTGCACACTTATACACTTGCATATTTGTATTAGTAATTGAGCGCTTGCACTAAAACGCCATTCAATTCACAGTGCGTCAGCGCGTCATTTCGAAACAGGTAGTTTACAAACAAGCCGTCGTCTAATTGAAATGCCGAAATGACGGATAATCATAACGACGTTTCGTCAGACCTTCACAGCACCGTAGTTCCACCGGCCCTACAACCAACGACTCGATCGTCCGTTTGTCCTTAACAAAAAGAGAAAAAAAAAGCGGACAATGCAACGTATTAATTTCACGCCAAAAATCGACCGGCGTGACGCGATTTCCCGAAAAATTTTACGGAAAACCTCGACGGGACGAAATAAAAAAAAAATGGTACAGTGGACGCGAGCGGCCACGTCGCTCGAGCGGCTTTCGCATTCGAGGCTCGATTTTTCGGAGGCGCGCGGGCCTATAACGGGACCGCCGGAAGCCCGCTGTTTGTTTTTCCCCGGGGTCGCCTAGCGCGCGTGTCGAAAAAAAAGAAAGCGATTCGCTTAATTCGATCGTTCGTAGGCGAACCGCGGAAAATTACGATCGCCACCTAGCCTGCCGGACCGACCAATTACGCGCGCGACTCGCGTGCGCACGTGCGAGAGCAAGAGTTCGCGACGTTTCTTTTACAATGTGAGAGTAGTAGTTAATCATGCCATCTAACACTCAAACATTCGACAATATTTTAACAATGTTGTTTCATGAGATTCGCTAGATAATTCAAGATTAATAATCCTACGACATTAAAAGAATATTGTTTCAAGTAGCAGTATCCGAAATTCTAAGAAAGACCTTAGCCATTTTCATTATACCTAAATAATTCTTCTTACAAGTCATAGTTTTTTTATTCCTTTATTATACTAATTTATTTGATTAATAAGAAAAGTGCTAAATAAATTTCCGACGTTCCTTTATCGAGGTATATTTTCAGAGTGACTCCTTACTTCTTTCTTCTCTCTCTCTTTAGTGGTTTTGCTTCTTTCACCTGGCCTTTTTGTATTCACGGGTTTACAAAGAGCTGGAGAATTGCGAATGTTCTGAGAACAAGTGAAGGCTTCGGGCGTATGTGGGTGGTTGAGAATTTAAATGAACTGCTGAGTGACTGATTGATACGAGGTAAGGGTAACGGAATAAGATAATCTGTGTTCTTTAACGTGCGCTCATAAAAAAATGTATCGACGTTCAAAGCAAAAATTAATGTTATTTTACTAATGTTTACGAGTATTATTTTATATCTTTACTAGTAGTACACTGTATCATTTATAGTAATATTTGATCAAATTTTTAGCTGGAAATCTAAGTGAAGTATGTCCCTGACCTATAAAAGAGTTACAGTAATTTTTGTTCCAACGATTTCTCCGAAGTTTTCTAAAAAATACAATGTCAAATCCATAAAAAACGATTAATCGGTAACTGAAGTTTTTTTCTTTTATAAAACAGAGGAAAGCAATCGTACACTTATTTTCTAACAGCAGTTCAAATAATCCAATCATTCCCCTTTTAACATCAAACAGAAAGGTCAAGGTATATATCCTACTTACTGGCTCCTAAAAAACGACTTACTATAATCCAAAAGAGTGAAAATATTGTTACTCAACTCGTCAGCGCCCGTGTTAAAACTAAGCCCAAAAGCCAACAGTGTAATAACAACGACCCCTCAAACCCCTCGCTCTCCTCCTTCGCCGTAAGTGAAATTTCCGATTCTTTAAACATAAAAAAGGGTCCTTTCGTCGGAGTGTTTGCACGCGAAAATTGCGAAAAAAGAAGCGTAAAAATTACGACTTTCCAAAGAAATTTATGATCGCGTCGAAGTATCTGGCGCGCGCGGCGTGCGCAACCTCAAGCGCGTCGTAAAGTTCGTTTTAAGAAAACAGCGCACGCAATTGCGTGCAAACTGAGTGTCAGGGACGGCGATATGTTTGCCGGACACGCGAGGGACGCACAGCTGCCCCGCGGCCTTACATACTGAGCGGCGCACACTTACGCCGAGGCTTCGCCCTCGGAGCTTTTTCTGCATGCGGCGCAGCGCCGAAAAGCTCCTTCGCGCGCATCGTGCTCTCGGTCGCTTTTCCATCCGAGTTGCGCGGTTGCCCCTCGTTGCGCAATTTCATCGGTCCTTCTCGGAAAGCCTCGTTTATTACGTTTTACGTCGTTAAGTGCACACTCATTCAATAGTTTCCATGCGTTTCTTCGCTTTTGTGAATGGAGATACTCCGAAGATAGGCATTTGTGAGCGATGATGATTAATCTTATGCAACATTTTAATTTACTTTGGATTTAGTTTAAACGAGAACTGAATGAGATGACTCTGATGAAAACGTTAATGAGTTCTTATACTTCGTTCCTGTCTAAAAACTCATTAATTTTGAAAAATTAACTTAAAGTGTTGCAGCTAAGTTTCTTCGTGTGCTGTGAAGAATTCTTGCGTTTTTTTCGATTTTTTTTTTATTTTTAAGTAATCAAGAAAATATTGATGTCGGTAAAGTCAATCCCTTTACATGGCTTACAGTTGTATCAAATTGCAGTTTCATATTATATTGCAAAGCCGGAAAATAGTTATTCGTGCAATACGACGTAATTACTAAGTTGGTAAAATTTTGCTCCAATAACAGTATATCATATTACCGGACAAGCGACTAGAAACGTGGGTTCGTATAAGCCAGATTTGCTTTTGGCTTCCAAACCTCGTCAAAATCTAGTTTACTATGCCGATAAATTTTCTACCAGGAAATACGCAAATGTTTTTTATTTTGTAATTTACGAAAAAATAAAATAAAAATTAAGTTTTAAAAATACGCAACGACAGACGTCACTTTACGCATAAGAAGTGTGTCAATTACCATTATATAAAATGATTAAGCAGTAAGTAGATTGCTCTTTTCTACAACGATTAGATTTTTTTCAGACTAACAATAATGAGAAAATATTTCCAGTCTTTGTTTCTCTTTAACATTGTTTAGACTATTCTGAAGATAATATAAAAATGTATGTCATTTAAATTTACAAAATTAAACAGGACGAACAAAATATTTTTAGTCGCTTTTCACATTACATCACTTTAATCCGCATTAGACAAAAGCCACAAAATTGAGATGACGATTAACCGAGAACAACGTTTGAATCATGAAAAAAGACGTTTTAAACTTATTTAGCCGCGTTTTAGCTTGTTCTTCCTCGGCTATATAAAGCCAGACATCACCGTTTTCTCGACTGGCTCCCTCTCCTTCTCTCCCACTTCCCCCTCGCCTCCTCGCCCAGTCTATTTCGCTTCTCCGCAAGGCAAATGAAACTTTCATGAAATTGGTAATGAGATTTCGGCGACGTTTACATGGGTTTCCAGGCCCCTTTTTCCTCCTCTCCGTAGCTTTTCTCGGCGTCCTCGCCGAAGATTCGCCTCGCGCGCTTTCTTTACATAAGTACTTGTTGATAAAATGCAGCCAACGCCCGAGGATTCCCGAGCACTTTGAGTGGCGCAAAAAGAGTCCGACGAAAAATTTTTCAAAAATTCAGAGTACAGACATTTTTCTTTTTATTTTTTTGTCGATGTCCAAAAAACGAGCAGCGGCAAGGTTCGGATTTCGCGTCGCAAATTCAGCGATGGAATTTCGCACGTTTGATGATGGTGTGCACTGTGACGTAGCGAGTTACTTTTACTTTTGCGGAGGCACCGTTGCACGAGTGCTCGAGTGGGAGGCGAATCGAGCGACCGAATTGAGCCGTGCCCGACGCGACTGGCACTTGGATGGATGATTGATTGCCCCGCTCGAATATAACGCTGGGGTATAATTTTTAACGGTACTTTTAAATGGAAAAGGATGGCGCGCTTACTCTTTATGCCGGTAACATTATATGAACTTGACCGGATAAACTCGAAAGTAACCCTGTTTCGGTAACATTGTCGTTCTGGTTGTGAATTAATTCTACTTCATATGAAAGTAACTATAGTTATGAAATAAAGTTATCGACATAATAATAATTTAGAGATAATTCTAATTAAGTTTAAAAAGGAGTTAATGAACATAAATAGAGTCCCACTTATTTTTTATTAAAACAAGAAAAAACTTTTGACTTATACTTATTAATTTTGTAAAAAAAAAATTAGCTTGAATTGTTAAATAGACGAAAAACTTCAAACTACTTATGCATTTGTAATATTTTCCTTTTAACTAAAAGCTAAATAAAATAAATACATTCGCTTAAAATCGTAAACTCCGTTAAGTTATAATAATTTTCTTTCCACTGTAAGTCATCTATACCTGGAATTCACCAATTAATTTGCATAAATGACCCCTTCTTTCTTTGAAATTACCTCCCGACCAAAATCTACATGTCCAACATACTTGCATCCTATATCTTCAAAACCATTAAATCCAGAAAATACTTATAAAATACTTATAAAATCACAAAATACTTCACCTCCAGTTTGAAGTTCAAATATTAGCGAATTTTCGCGTAAAAAATTTCATCGCGTAACCATTTTTTCGTCAAAATAAATCCTTGTATTACCATAACGTCCCGATCTCTCGCGGTCGACCCGCTGAAAAATTCCGTGCAAACATAACCTCAAAATCCGGATGGAGAGGTGTACACAAACTCGCTGATTTCGCTCATTGAATTTCATGAATCGAGCAGCGCGTGAAACGCGCGCGCGCGAGCGAGAAAAAAAATGTTAGCGGCGCGATCGAGAGAATAAAAAAGGAGGAGGAAGGCGGACTGACGGCAGAAGGAAATTCCTAATTGTTTCGCGTGGAGCTTCGCGGAAAATCGCTTTCAATTATGAATGCCAGCTAAGCAAATCCGCGGATCCGCGAATCTTGGCCGACGCCGCGTATGACGCTGCAGAAACAGGGAGCCGACCTTTGGAGGGGCGCGGAGGAAGGGGGAAAAAAAAGAAGAGCCTTAACCCATTATCTGAGATAATCAATCTCCAGATAGCACGGGCCTTTAATCTTTGCGCGAGCGAGGAGAGAGATAACGACTACCGTCGGCGACGGCGCGTTTCGTAATGCGCGGCCGTGCATATACTTTTCGTCTGCGATGGGCTTAATTCACGGGTCGACTTAGTGTCTAATTCGGCGTGCGTTACAAGTATTATGAGGGTATTGACGATGTCACGATGTACGTTCAAAAAAACACAAATTCAAAGTGGCATAATACGACGGACTGATACAATCAATTTTAGTTGTTGTCGTTATTTTTGTATAGTTAACAAACTGCCTAATAAGATTTTGAAAACATTTTATAAATTTTGTTAAGACTCAGTTTAACAGATTTTAAAAAATAATTTCAAAATACAATAAAAATAAAAGTTAAAGAAACTCTCAAATGAAATAATTTTCTTATACTTAAGTAATTAAGAAAATATTTTAATTGAAATTTATTTCTAATGCATATTATCTTTAAACATTTTTTTCCATTTGCTGTAGTAGCTCACTATTATATAAATTATCAAAGATATCGCAATGAGTTTTGCTAGATAAGTTGCAATTTATTGTTTCGATGGCACGCACTCATGTTACAACTGTCAGCAAAAAGTAATGCAGTATACATGACGTGGGAGGATAAAAATGTGACGTGTAAAATTTTTAAATTGATAAGAGCAAAGAATAATAATAATTTGATCCCATTTAAACTTATTTTTATTACAAACTGCACATAGAAAAAGATTAGAAGAAAAAAAAAGAAAGAAAATGATATTAAATTTTACGTTAAAAAAAAGAAAAAGTTATTAGTATATCCTTTTTGTTCTTCAAATGAAAATAGTATTAAATCGAAGTTACGTAATGACTAATTCTGATTTTATCCTGTTTTAATAGATATACCAAAACTAAAAAACCTATCACCTTTATGTTTAGCATGCAGCACAAAAGTACCATTTTTATCCACTTTGATATCCCTGCTACAATGTTTGTTAATAAACAGTTAATAAACTTTAATAATAATTTGGATTATTCCTATTATGCTTCGGGGATTTCCATAAACATAATGACCCGAATTATCATCAATATCTTAAGTTTCGAAAATTTCAAAGATACATAAGGAATAACCCAAATTATCATCAATTTTACAAAGTATACCGCAATAAAAGAAAAAAACGTCCCAAATAGTCTCTATCGCGGGAGGAAATCGAATTCTATGAGCGCGACATAGAGGCGCATCAGCATCTTTTGGAATTGCCTGCACTTTGAGACCGACCCGTCCGAAGTAGGCAGTCCGCGCTGAAAACAGAGATGGAGAAAGAAGGGGGCGACTTGCATCGGACAGCCGCGAATCTACTTTGTCCCGCGAGCCACGTGAAGTTGATCCATTATTCAGAAAGAAGGTGGAGCGAGAAGGAGAGAGAGAGAGAGAAGGCCAGCTGGCAAACGAGATTGGAATCGTTTGAAGAGGCTCAAATATTAGCCCGGAGACTATTCTTCCTCAAGACGTCTGCCGCCGCCGCTGCAGGAGTTATATATAGCGGCCTCGAGTAGCCGAGCCTTTAGGTGGGTATTGGGGGATTCCCCTTTCAGCCCTTTTCGTCACCCCTTTTTCCGCGCCCTAAGCTCTTTCTCTCTTGACCCGGCCATCGTCTAGACTGGACTTTTAATTTTCTCGCACTCGACGACTCGGATGGAGGTTTAATCTTCAATTTTACGCGGGGATACAATTTACTTCTTTAATGCTTGTTACTTTGGGTACTGAAAACCTTCCCTTTTTTTTAAGTTTGTAATAAGAGACTGGCTGCTTTTAAATGAAAAGGAAGTGTAAGATCAAAGCTACTGCTTCATTTAGTGAACTGATTTAGAATTACGTAACTCCGGTTCGTTGAGATATTTTTTTCTATTTTAGCAAAAGCCAAATTTCGACGGTTATAATAATAACATTACAGTTTATGTTAATTAAATCAACGGGATGGGAAAGTCATAATTAAGGATCTCCATTACACTGAGAAAAAAGATTAGTAAAAATTACTATTTTTCTATTAAAAGGGCGACCTACTTGACCATAAAAAAAAGATTACTAAACTTTTCAT